>JAVFBZ010132537.1:11935-23771 GCA_032466195.1 Katharina tunicata | reverse complement strand
GAATATACTTAAATAGTAAAAGAACAATGTTATTAATTTAATTCTCCATTTTATAAAGCAACCAACCGCTGTACACTTATATGTTCGTAATGTTTGTTGGGTCCATTAAAATATTTATATAGTTTAACAGAAAGGAAAGTGTCTTATTGGTGACTGTTGAAACAGATTCTTTGTCTTCCTTTGAAGGACATTTTTTCTACAATATTTTAACATTATCGGCTTAAATGTGCTTAGTTACATAAAATAGGAAACAATACTATGAATTTACTAAAAAACAAAAAAGATCCGAGATTTAAGAGCGAACGACTGTTTTTGGTATGTTTTTTAGTTTGGTGTGGTTTTTAGTTTTTCTTCGTAATTCTCCATTTCGCAAGTTATACACTACCAATTAAAACAGTATAGGCCCATATCTTTAACAGGGAACAGTATTTGATTGGACTTTTCAAATCATTTCTTTGCAGCTATATTTTCCAAATTATCCCATTTCAGTTTTCTCTCTCGGGATTCATGAGTGTGGGTACAATGTATTATCATAATACCTGACCTTATAAAAAAAATCCATTCTATTAGTTTTAATTCTCCGAAAACAAATATACAAAAAGATGGTATCAAAAATTGAATCCATGAGAGCGGGCGTAATTTATTACTATAATATCTGACTTGATAAAAACGTTAGTTTTATCCTAGTTATAAACAGTCAACATATAAATCAGTATGTCGTAAATATATACACCCTGTGCCAGTGTGATTACTCTTGACAAAATATATGAAGTTAATAAGAAAACGTTTCTCCAGCTAGTAGGCATGAGAATAAACCATTTCACAGAAAAAAATTACATAATGGAATCACGTTTAGAGCAGGCTGTTTCTTATTTATTGATTTAATTCGTCAAAACCACACCACGATCTCCGCAGCCACCGGAAAACTTTTCTTAATTACCTAAGGTCCACAGACGGATTCGAACCTAGTCCGGTCATAATCTACACTTAGCGCATCAGTCGTTATACAAGCATGGCCTAAGTGACGAACTGACGCTGATTTGTACAAAGCCGATATATAACAACTTTACAAACATATGACTTCCTTGTTCGGATTTTGTCTTATACACTACTTGACTTCAAACTAACATGTGGGGAAACTATAGAACTACAGATAACACTTGTTCCACTTTGCTGTATGACATTTCTGATTGATATGTGTAGCCTGTGTATTTAATAGCCTAAGTTCCAACTGTCAGAGGCGGAGGGAGGCGGTAACGGGACCTGCATGTGTATAACTTTTGTGACTTAGGTTTGTGTTTAATGTTTTATAAATAAAAAGAGAGAATGAAAGAAATATAAACGTAAAGCAAAGCAAGGCTATAAAGTTTTCCAAGCAATAAAGAAAAGCCGACAATCAATCACTGGTTCATAAAGTCTTCATACAATCCACGGTTAATAAATGGTTGTGTGAAAGGCCCCCTTTGTTGTCGATTGATGAACTCGTAGTCATATCAACGCTTTATTTATTCATTTCTTTTTTATTTCTTCTATCAATTGTAGTGGGCCACGCGCTGGCGTTCCAAAACCACGTGACCAATGGTGCTGAAAAAATGCGGAGAAATATTTCGGTATTAAAGAATAAAGGGGAGCAATTGGATGTCTTTGAATAAATTTGCCGCGACGTAAAACCCTACGCGAAAACAGATTAGCGCGAATTAGTGCGGAAAGCGCCGCGGAGTATTAATAATCGTTGCTGGTTATCTTTTGTGATAGATGTCCAATTGATCTACCTTCGCTGGGATAAGCCAAGTCAAACGTGTAGGCTCAATAGCGTTAGTGGTGATGATTAGCTCAATGGAATCTCGCAAATCCAAATCAATTAAGACTGAATTAGGAAGAAAACAGCGGAGATTAAGGGGCTAGAAGTCATTTAAGGGTATTTGATTACAGAAAACGAGGAGCGATCTGAGAAATTTCATACTCATTATGGGGCAATTGAGGCGATAGTTCTGCGGCTGATTGGAATTGACTTTTAGGCTGCTTGCTCACACTTAATGAACCCCTATGTCATTTCTCGTTTGTCATCGGATTTTTCCTTCCCCTTTTTTTCTTGAAACACAGAATGTCGAAATTTTTTCACATTTTCACCAACAGCTTTAAAAAATATTTTAGTTGATTTGTTTCTATTTACTCTTTACTAATAAAAACAAAAACATTTAAGACTGTGAATTTGTTTATAAATACCACATATTCGTGAATAAAAACGTATTTCGTAACTTACATCGAACTTGATTATAATGGTATTTTAATACGTCAAGTGTTTGGACACTTTGCAATGCTATATACTATCAGAATATGATACGCATTTTCGATTATATGTTAGCCAAATTTAGTAAAAGCCGTTATGAAAAAAGCATATGATAGATAGCGTTAACACATCGCGCTAGAATAGAAACCCGAATTATTCAAGATATTGGGTAATATTTTAATGCATATATTTTCCGTCTTGAGCGGAATTGGTAGTGTAAAGGACCTGATGCACAAGACTCATCAAATCAAGACAAAAATAAATGGGAAATTCTTGAATATTTGGTTCACTGGCTGGTTAAAACGGACTCCTGTGACGAAGAACTACAATCGGGTTTTCATTACCAGTCGCCTGGAATCAGTCTATTTGATTTAACCCAATAAACTAGCCGAATCGATTCATAATAAACCAAACGTGCTTTTATCCGTTCAAAAATTACTGGAGTGAGAAATATCTAATTTTCGTTACACAACGGAATGTTTTTGAACAACAGACGAGGAAAGATTAAACATATTACAAAGTCCAGCAGATCGGTTCTGCGGAAAATAAATAATCCATCACTTACTGTTCACTTGCCGTAAATTCTTAGGTAGAGTCTGCTCATTTTCAATATGGCTTCAATATGGCTCTATGGCGGGATTTTGTTTACTGAATAGAATTGGAAAACTTGAGGGATATTCCTCTTAAAATATGAGTTCTCCATTTATGTAACAAATGAGTCATTGAACGGTTGTGAGTGTATACGAATGTGAAAATTTGTCTTTTTTCACGAAATTGGAGTCCCTTCATTTGAAGATGATGCAAATCATCGTAGACGAGATAGATCGCTTGCGGCCTTAGGCAAGTCCTTAAAACAAATCCCAGAAATCAATTAGTACAACATTAACAAGGAAGTTTGTATTTTTGGCGCGACTCTTTGATTTGCCAACTGTACAAACCAAGCAACAAAGGATAACTTTAATGGGTTTTCACATTCTGGGTTTATTGATAACCAACGTTTCGATCTAGATGCTAAGACCGTTTCCAAGCATTTATTTAAATCTCAAATAAATGTACTTTTTAAATTATGATAATTAATAATTTATCATAATTTATTATAATTTCAAGGAAATTCTGTTGAGATTGATAATCAATGCTTGAAAACGGCCTTATAGCTTCTAGACCGAAACGTTGGTTATTATTTAAACCAGAAGTTGAAGCCATCAAATGTATGTGTTGCTACGTTGACACCTTCTAAATGCCGATAAAACAAGTCGCACAAACCACGCTGGCATGTTAGTTTATTTGATTTTACTCCTGAGGAATTTCAATCGAGGATAGGACCTTTTCAGACATGGTTTCAAAGAGACTGGTGAAGATATATATTGTATTAGTGTTATACTTCTTTAGTGGGTTTTTGGTAAGTAAATCAGGACATGCTTAACGTGTGGCTGGAGTCTGTGTATATAGAGTTTATGATCCGTGGCCAACTACTGTGGTAAAGCGGAGAGATGGCGAACCAGACGTATTAGCCGGTCACCAGAGAGGGTGACAAGACGGAGATGTTCCGTACCATTAATCTCACTATTTAATGAATAGATCCACTTAGTCCGCCCTCTCCACTCTCTTTCCTTGCCGTCCTGGGCCAGACTCTGCGTGACACCGACCCTAAAACGCTTCACCAAGGCCAGCCAAAAAGGTGACTCGACAGGCGGAACGGCGGTAACGAAATGCCTCAAGAGCGAAAAACAGTTTTGAAGTTCGAATAATCGCTTGTTTTTCCAAGTTTGCAAATGGGCCTGGAGTCGTTTTCCTCTTTCTGGTTCGATTACCGCGGATTGGTCTGGCTTCCTGTTTGGCAATTCAAATGCCCTCGGACGAACGTCCCTTGCTGGGCGCCGCTTCCTCTATGGCATGGCTCAGCGCTGCGATGAAAGCTATATGAAACTTTTTTACTTCACGGTGCCATATCACGCGAAATAGCCCTGTAATTCTACCGAATTTGCCCAGGCTTCCTCCACAGAACAAGATTAATTAATCCAAGGAAATTGAGAGCTTACGCCAATTTCTTAGTTTGAGCTGTCGTCTTTCAAGCTCCATCACCGAAGCAAAGAATGAAGTTGCCCTTTAAAAAAAAAAGCACACGCACGCATGATTGTAAAAACGAGCCGAGTTGTTGTTGTCTGTTTTCATGCGTAGTTGATGGAATTATGAAAGAAGCGAATATACGATAAATAGGCCAATAAAGCCTTGTCAAGAGGACAAATGATAATGAACTAATTGGTTAAATCAAAACCTATTTAGATTTGGATCCATCCAATGATTTTGACTCCAGCTAGAACTGTTTGGTAAACTCCCGCTCATTGGTGTATTTCTTTTAAACAAAATAAATTTGTACCCTGAAATTTCTTTAACATTTATATCGCGTCTCGAATAAGGGCCCGGCCAAATTCGGAAATGATTTTGTCCTATTTAGACTAACTCACAAAATACGTGAATTGATTGTGTAGAGTTATACGTTTTACGCCGTACTTGAGGTTATTTAATTCAAGTGACGGCGTGCCAGCCCAAACAGCTAAAAAACCAAAACCAAAACGACGCCGGTAACACAGAAGACTCCACAATGCATTTACAGGACGGAAACAGGACACCACAACAGCTCGGGTTCCTGGGTCCAGTTGCTCAAAGCAGTATTTAATTCAATCCCTGATTTTATGACGTAACGCCGTGCTGAAGGCCTATCCCTAGTACCGCTATATTAGGGGTTTAATTTGATATCAGCGGCTAATACTGATTTGAGCAACCGGCAGCTTAGAGAGAACCAGGGCACCGGAGGCTCCCGCCCAACCACTGATCAAAAAACGTGAAAAAGTCGTTTAATTTGTTCAACAGATATTATTCCCGATTGTGCCATCACACGGCGAATTTGTTTAAAGCTCATGCTCAATATACATGTTATTGTGGACACTCCCAGAATAATTATATCAAAACAAACCTCCCGTAAATATGTTGAATGAACAAGCTGAATAAATCATCAGAAAAAAAAAATCATATGTGATAAGAGTTTTATTTAGATTTGTGTAACTGAAAACAATTTTCAACAATTTACAAAAAAGAAGTCATTTTCTGCCTGTAATTGAACGCCATGACCACCACAATTCAGTCACGATTTGACTGCTGAAAAGCGGAAGTCGTAACATTGGCACCAGCAGACGACTTCACATTGAAAAAATATTATGGGATGTACTTTTGGAATCTTATCAAAGAAGAAAGGAAAGGAAAAATACTCGGTCAAAGATTGCTATAGTTCGGATTCTTTCTTCGAAACCTGCCAACATAAATGTTTTAATAGCAAATACCATAGTGAAATAATATTTTTGATTAACTAGAAACGATTGCCCTGTAAGAAATAATTACCGTTTCACTATTCCCTCAATAATAAATCTCATAAAGCATGATCCAGGAACATTCTGCACAGGAGAACAAATTAATCTTTAGTGCTGGGACAACAGTGGAAATTCAAATTAAGTATACGCGAAAAACATTTCCAGGCCAAAAAGTGCAATTGATAAAACTTCTAGTTGATCTTAAGACTGTCACCCCAATTATAAACCTATAGTTAGAGTTTATACGAAACACGAAATAAATATACATAAACGCATGCACATACATATAAAATGTACATATATAATACAAATATATGTAATATAAAAAAATTAGCGATAATAATTTCAAACTTCATAATTATATTTACAAATCGATCACAGATACTTTTTATCAGCCGTAACAGTTATATAAAATTGAAATAGTTTTAGAGATATTTTACACAATATCAACAAGAAAGGATTACATTTTGTTACAAAAAAAGAAAAAATGGTAGTCTATGAAAGGTGTGGTTTTTTTTAAACATCTATGTGTTTAATTAATTATGGTATAAATCGACCCCGTTTTAATCGTTTTCATATAAAGAATATCAAGAACGGAGAACATTATATAAACATATATGATTTATTGCTCTAATTTATTATTAATTTGTGACAGGAATGAATTTAAAATAAATTCATATAAAACATTTGAAATCGAAAATTGTATTATAGGCCTAATTGTTAAAAACATTATCTAAACATATATGATTTATTTCTCTAGTTTATAATTACTTTGCGACAGGAATGAATTTAAAATATATTTCTAAAAAACATATGAAATCGAAAATTGTATTAGGCCTAGTTACACGCAAATTGGTTTAACTTTTAGCTGATTCGAAGACCCCATGTCCCAGCTGACCACGGCGGGAAATTTTGTCCGAAGAAAAGTTGGTAATAGCAGCGGTTCTCGCACGTTCACTTCTAAACGTATTCAAGTGGGGCTGTGCCTGTGGAAATAAAAATAAAAACTCATCAATTCATCGAAGAATTAAAACAGCATTTGGTATGTAGGTCTGAACAGATTATTTGATTTGGGATTTCACGCAGAGCTTCATGATAACAATAGTATACGATCGCGAGCCATCGCCATGTTTTCAGAAAACCAGCAACAACGTAAAAAACTGCGTTACTTCAATTTATGCCGTCATACTGCAATACTTACTTTTCTCAAAATAATAATTTTTGTACATTTTTTTAAATAAAATATTGCAAGAAAACTCTGGCCTTCTGAATATCTATATACGCCACCCAAAAAACAAAATTAACAAAATTACAAAAAATATTAAAACACTTTTTTGAAATTAAGATAAAAGTGTGCAATTAGTTCCTTAACATATCAATCGGAAATGTTTTTTGGAATCGGCCACATAAGTCCAACAATAAGGAGAACAACGCACTCATTGTCATCTCTTTTATAACGCGACCCATTCTCCAATGTTATGCTATTGTTAATTATTTTGGCATATGCAGTCAAACGCATCAACCCTTTGAATGATTTACAAATAACCGAACGGATACTACTGTCAACGCTCACAGTGAAAATTATTAAATATGAAAGTAATTGCTTCGCATCAGTAAAATGTTAAACGCAATTTACGGTTATAAAACAGATGTTTATCTTAGTATACAAAGACACAAAAGTTTAAATAACAAACAAGTTACGCGATGGCCACAGCTATAGCAGATGACTTTTCCGCAAGAATTAACTACTAAATAAAAGAAATATTTAAAACCGATTTTTTTTTACAAATTGATCCGTCTTATTTATTCATGAAACCGTCCGGGAGCGTTGTTGTACTTTCTTGTACAATGAACGCTTTAGTTCTGATGAGAATAATATAGCGCGTGGCTAAATGTTGACACGCTTTTTACTCTGTATATTCCCAATATGAATTTAAATGCTCGCAGATGACGTTTGATTCTGCTCAACATATCGACAATTTCCACATTAAAATCACATTTCACAAAATGATAAATTTAAACAAGTCATCGGCCGCAGTTAGTGCTATTCAAAGCGCGTTGAAAAATATGGAGCTTGAAATGAATACGACTGTGTTACGTGTATGGCATTAATAAGTCAGGCTTTTAAAAGTCACACTGTGGATTCACCTGTCGTTTTCACATAATACGTCAGAATCGGCAAGGTATGACCTTAAGCAGGTGAAAATAAACGTCAGGTCATCCGACGTAAACAACAGTTTGACATCACTTATCGGCAAATGTGGGTTAAAGGGACGTATAATGCTGATGTGCGGATGTCTTATGGAAATCCGGTTCTTACATTTATATTTTTATATTACTGTACAGAAATATAATTGTGCATGCCTCCACCGAGATTCGAACCCGGGACCAGGGTTACAAACTGAGCTACAGAGGCTCACGTTAAAACGAGCTCGACGTCTTTCTCTACGGGAAGCAATGACACGGGCAGCACTAAAGTAGTGTTCTTATATCTACAGATTACCCTCGAATGAGTTTTATTGTTTGGGTTATTCTGAAAATTTGGTTCTAGCTTACATATATATTTATAAATGTATAGAGAAAGAAAATTTTGCCTCCACTGGGATTCGAACCCGGGACTCGATCTGGTAACATATAGAAATATTTGATTTATAAATATATAGGATAAATAACATCATTTCAGGAGATTTCTGTTGAAATGCCACGGAGTCGACCTTGGGAAAAGGACAACACTCGCGAACTTATACAGGCTTTCACGGTAAATGGCTTTCTGAGAAAAAAGCTAGTATTATTAATTTTTCTCTGTCTTTTTTGTTTTCAATTACATTATGCTCTTAGATAGTTTCTTCGCAAAACCAATAGTATTTTGTACGGGTTGGAACACGAGCAGGCACAAACAACAGGGGCTTATGAATAATAAACATTGTGTTTTAGAACGACAGTTGTTTGTAGGGGGGTAGACAGATGTTGTAAGGGCGAGCTTCTAATCTATCTATAAAACCCCTGGAGTATACTTAAACCAGAACGCAACATGAGCTTTAATTAATTAATTGTTACTCCCGATAATTAAACAAGTGCCTTTAGCGAATTGGGCCCCGTACAAAATGCGTCTCAATGCCAGTTATCATTAATAGAGTGGGAGTGATTGGGTAGGTAGCTTTTTTTCGGCCAGCAATATTAAATTAATTTGCCACAGTTATCGGTAATTATTTATATTTTGGGATCACGGAAGACTCTGGGGCTTGGTATAGAGATTCGAAGGGAAGCGTCAAGGGACCCCTGATTGCCCAATGATGACTGGATTAATAGAATAACAAGCCTGTGAACAATAATCAAACACCTAATTGGAAAACAACCATTATCCGGGGATTTGATGATTGATGTAGATTACCCATTTCTGTACCTGTAAATAATTTTTAGATATTTTTTGATATACGGAGTTTTACCCTTAGGATATGGTGTTGGGCATTGTTGAATTACGCAAGTGATATTTTATGAGGTAATTTAGTTTAATGTGGAGTCTCTTTTATTTTTTCCCTCCCCCACACCACCCTTCTCTCCCATAATTATTGATTCTTTATTGTAATTGAAATCTCTGCGTATCCACTGCCGTTGGATTTAATTTGATTGACTTCGTCCTTACTTCTAATAGGAAGTGATAATGAATACCTATGCATGGTGATATGTTATACGTCATTATAACATTTTCAACAAAGCACTAATGGTTAAACCAAAGACTATTAAACGGAGAGTATAAAATTATCATATAACTTATTTTTTTTGCGTGACTTATAACCGAATACTCCAGGCAGTTTCACTTATACGGTGTACCATTAAGATATGTAGGTATTTAGCAAGGAAAGTTGCCTGTGCCTATGTGATGTATTCTATTCTATTTATTCGTTAGATAGCTGATAAACATCGTGCTCCTAGATAGTTCCCTTATATGACGACGTTGCATAGTCAACGACAGCACGTCACGCAACTAGTATAGTGGCTTATCAACAGGCAAATCGACAAGAGTCTCGACGCTTGTACAACCGTGTGTGACAGACAAAGCATGAAACCTCCAACCGTTTAATAAGTAAAGACTGTGCAGTATTAATTTGACTACAACAAACATCATAACCAATTTCCTAAACCTTGTGTTTATTCTATGACAGTCGCTAATCAGTCAAGACCAAGACGTGTGTACACAGACGTTCGTCTCTTCCGGTGCCGTGCTGATCAAAGACTTTTCCAATCATAGACACTAACAATTTATTTATGTGGCATAATTTCTAGTAATATTTCCCCAGCCCTGAGCAGGTGGGATTTCCGGCGCGCTTCAAAGCTTGTGGTTTTTCATGTTTACGCCTCGGGCCCTAGCGATGACTCCATTTGATCGGCAGTGGTCATTAACAATTCCACGCGAGGGCCATAACTAGAGAAGAGCAGAAAATGAGCACCGAATAGCGTAGCTTTGCTCCGACTATTCTACTGTAACCGGCTAATACGGTTAATTAGAGCCCTGTTATCAAATTGGCCCGCGGGCTTAGCCAATGAACACACGACTGTCTCTTCATCAGTCATTTAGCTCCGTTTCTCTGTATTTGTATCGCTCACAATAGTCTCGCGGGGCTTTTTATCAGATACTACTCTACATCGGGGCCTTATTTTTTATACATGAAAAGAGACCTGCATAATAATCGAACCTTTACCTTTCGGCACGACGCGCCTTTCAACCAATATGAATTCTGTTCAACATTTTGAAACTTTAAACCTCTTACATTTATTTGATCTGATATATTGCTTTGAATTGTACAAATAGTTCATTAAGTCAATCACCATTTCTTTGATTCGATAGTCTGATGTCAACTTTAGTTTTATTTATAAATTTTTTTAGTTACCGTAATAAATAAGTATTATAGACTTTTAGTGCAGGTATTGGGTGAAATGGAGAGAAAGTTAAAAAAAAAAATACAAACCACTTAAAGAAAACGTAACATAATTATTTTAGAATTGTTGGTCTAGGACGACTGGGTGTGGTTTGCCCCGGGGGTCTATTAGTCCCTTTCCGAGCAGCGCTGTTATTAACAAAATTTAATAGACAACAAGCATATACAAAGGACCGGGTATGAACGAGTCATCAAAGAACTAGCTAAACGACAGCAGACTTCGGGTGAAAGGGGGAAGTTACATGTACTGATTTTATCGGCATTAGATAAAAACCAGATTGCGCCGAATTGTTCGTTTCGTTTTTACGGTTGTCGTGGATGTCGACTCAATTCAACTGAGAAATAAATTCAATAGGATTACCGATAGCTCCGAAGCCATCTGTCAATTAGTATAACCCCGACAGATGAGCTTGTTAACCATACATGGTTCAAAATCGATAAAATCAAATCACATTTATTGTTCAGGAACAAGATGTGTTTAGAGCATGGTATGGCGAGGCACAGAATTTAAGGTTATGGGGTTAACGATTCGATTGACACGTGTTAACATTCTACTTATACCAAGAGCACACAATATGTATCGCTGACCAGACAAAGATCTATATTTTAATTTAGCCTCAAACAGATTCAATCCGTTTTACTCGTATGACGGCGCGCAGGCCCAAAGGCAGGACAATAGCAGGACGCAATACAGGACAAATAGGCTTCCTAACTCGGCCCCGTTACTCAGAGTGGGAAAGGGCACAAGAACCTCTCGCCCAACCACTCGCGGTTACGTTGATAACGTCACAATTACATCGTAAGGCGTAGACCGGCAACACTTCCACAATTAAATAAATAGGTCGAGAACCTACTATAATAACTTACAGATTTTGAAAATCGAGGTAATTGCCACAGAGGTTCCGAATCCACGGGGTTCTGAAAGGTTCTCATTAATGACGCCCTTGTTTGGTAAACTGTGCCAATTGTTTTCTGCAAGAGAAAATAATATTTTAGATCATTTATAACATTTGTAAGAAGCTATACATAGGGTGTAGCGATGGCGTAATTCTGTCATAAATTCAAACTGAAATTTCTCGCATGATGTACTTAAACCGCAGAAACTGTTATTCAAACTGAAATTTCTCGCATGATGTACTTAAACCGCAGAAACTGTTATTCAAACTAAAATTTCTCGCATGATGTACTTAAACCGCAGAAACTGTTATTCAAACTGAAATTTCTCGCATGATGTACTTAAACCG
>JAVFBZ010132537.1:0-11835 GCA_032466195.1 Katharina tunicata | reverse complement strand
TGATGTACTTAAACCGCAGAAACTGTTATTCAAACTGAAATTTCTCGCATGATGTACTTAAACCGCAGAAACTGTTAGTCATCATTGTATTCTTTTGATATAATTAATAATTAATAGGTTATCGGGGGCCAGTTTGATACCATGGATATCACTCGATTCTGTTAATTTCCAAAATCACGAGTATACGACGAGTTATTTCAAAACTTAACAGACGACACAGGCTCTTGTTGGATAATCTTTTTTAAACTGTTCTTAGCTTTTGTTAACTTTTTTGTGAAAAAAATTCAAGATTCTAGAGTGGTCGGTACTGATACACATTGCTGTGCGCGTGCGCCTTGCAACGTCATAGAACCACATCGACGGTACTGGGCCGTCTTTTCACAACAAAGTATATAACATCTCGATATCGAAGTAACGTCACAAAAGCTATGATGCAAAATTTGTGATGTAAACTCGTGAGAGTAGTAAAAGGCACAACGTAGTTTTGAGCTCTAATAAGGCAAACATTTCAAGAAGAGTTCGTTGATGATCACATGACAACAAAATGGCGACAAAAGTGGCTACCAAAGCTGTATTTGAAGAATGCGTGAGTGTTGTGACTCCAGTCAAGTGAAAGCAGTGTACAAAACTGATTAATCCCAAAGTCCCCAGTCTGCGTCTAAAAGCTAGATGCTACTTAATGGTTACAAAAGTGAATTTGTCATAACACTGTGACGAGTGCGAACAGCGAAGCAAGCAAACCAAAACTCAGAACTAATAAATTTAATTTAGCATTTGGCGGACAGAGGTATAAACTAATGTTTCATTGAAATGCATTAATCCAGTTGACGAACGTTCGAAGCGTGGCCGGATTTTGTTTTGACGTAGGGTCGGTTGTACAATGATTATTAGTAGACAATCACGGGCGCTAAGCTTCGGTGTGACCGGAGAGAGACGGCCTACAGGTAAGAGGAACGATAAGCGTGTCACCGCGAGCTCTTCCCAGCGCTTTGACAGAAGGTTTGGGCTCATTATACAACTGGCATATCATTCAGATGGCAATCTACAGATTATCAACCAAGGCGCGTGTCGGTTATAAAAATTTCCCTCCATTGCCTAACGTTGTAAAACTAGGACCGCCTCCAGCTTAGAAATGAACCCACCGACTGTCAAACAATGGTGATACACACGACCCGAAGTCTAACGACACTGGCATAGGACTCTAATTTGGATAAGTCGTTTTTAACTACCTATTGAAGGCAAGTAAAGGTGTCATTAAAGCGATTTACACCTTTGCAGTCGGATTAACATTAGAACTAAATTACATCGTAAATTAAAAATCAGACAAATGTGAAATCTAAACCGTTGGTTTAACTATTTGAACCCCAGGTCCGATCGAGTTATTTTATGTCAAATTTTACACTCGAATATTCCAGTCGTTAGTTAATATGTGAACGCCATTCCAGTGCTTCAATACTCCAGTCTAAAGTATTTCATATAGATCCGTTCAGTTTGTTGATGCACACACCGCAAATCTTTGTTACTATGTTATTATTTATGAATTTGATTAGTGTTTAACGTCGTACTCAAGGGTATTTCTCTTATATGACGTATTTATGTTACCGGTGTATGGTGGAACCCTGGGAGGAAGCCAGGTAAAAACCACCCCGCGAACTCTGCAGCCACCGGAAAAGTTCCCTGATGTACCTAAGGTCCACAGGGGGGTGGAATCTATATTCTGGGTATAGTGAAGGAGACTCAGTAATCCTAATTTGCTCTTTATTTTGTATTTAATAGGATAAGCTGCAGCTTAGCAGACCAAAACCACACGAAATGAATTAAATTAGCATTTACCCACGCAAAATATTCCGGTAAGCAGTTATTATGCCACGCCTGGTTAATTTTCGCAAATTACATTTACCTCTTCTCATTTTGCCTACCTTGGTTTGCATTTCCTTGTGACGTTTGGTAAGCTCCACAGCACGTTGTTGTTGCAGCCATTTGTCCTGGTATTTGTGCTCCAATAGTTCAAAAATAGGTGTAGACGGCCTGCGACAAGGGATAGAAATAACTTGGTTAATATAGGCAATAACCAAAAGGTAAAAGGTAAAAAAAATATTAAAAATGGCATAAAAAAAAAGAGATATATTTGGTGCACGCTATACAAATCCGTGTGAAGCATAAACAACCCAATACAATCATCAATATAAAGCAATAATAAAAAAATAAATAAAAAATACGATAATAAAAATACAGGAGGCAGAATTTGGTAAAAACACAACGAAAGTCTATATGCTTTTTTGAGATGATTTTTTTTTTCGGTATGTTTGAGAACAGGTTTGCTACCCTCTGGAAATGGGTATGAATGGTTCAAACTATCTATCAAACGTGAGAAAAAGATTTTTGTTCGGAATTATTAGAGACATTATTTTTATTTTCCTTTGCAATGTATCGGTTTTCACTAAATACAATACTTATTTTCATTAAAACCGTTTTCACTGAAACTCACTAATTTTAGTTTTTTCCCACGAAAAATAATCTGATTTTCACTTTTCCAATGACAATTAACCTGATATTGCCTGACTGTTGAAAGTATAAAAATGCAGTCTCATGGTGGGGCAAACATGGCAAAGGCCTGTTATTCAGTAATAATTGATATACTTTACAATCATTTTGAGGTTCGTTAAGCCTGGAATGTAACACACACATATAAAATGAGCCCATGTGTGTACAATATGAAACCGATTGCGTGAGAGTCGAGTCAATAGGACTACAAAACTATCAACAAATCGAGGTTTAGGGTTTACAACACTCTGTGTAAACCGAACCATTATACAGACATTTAATCTTTCCGCAGTATACAGATATACCCATATATTCGGTTCGTTTGCTGATAAACACAGCTATATCTGAAACATGTTGAAACCAAAATAATTTTCGTCTGTGTTTTCAAAGGGTTTGAAAACTTACACTGGCGACGGTTAATGGGTCTAAATAGAGATAAAGGGAGAAACTGTTGTCAACTTTAGTGCGGAGAAAATACGAAACCTAGATAACATAGTTACTAATGTGGTCACTACAATAGATTTTGCGCCGACGCCACACAAGAAAGAAAGAAAATTGTAAGCGAGATAATGTTAGCTATGTCAACTGATATGAAAAGTATTTGCCCTAACACAATATTCGCGAACTATCTTTTCTCTTTGTTCAGTTAAATGTAAGATATTAAAAATAAGTGAGTCTTTATTAATTCAACAACAGTGGGCAATGTATAAAATTTTTAAATCTTTGCGGGTTTAAAAAAAATATATATATTGCAAGCTGATAAAAAATTGTATGTCTAGTTTTACGTATTTTGAGTCAATAGGAAAAATATATATTTATTTTATTTTTTATTCAAATTTATTCATTCTCACGCAATAATAGGGAAAATGGGATGGTTGATTATTTTGTGAAACGACTTTGAAATGGATCACCTCACTGTCCAGTGCTTATTTCTCCATGTGTTACCGGATCACAAACGAATATATTTAATAACATGCAAGATAAATTAGTTAACCCGGTACGTATAGACCTATATAAGGTTATTGAATGAACCTCCGTAGGCCTACTATTCATCCTGCAGGGATGTATACCCATTACGGGAGCATTTGGAAAGAACGCATCATAACACAGGGTTAAATATTTACCATTGTTAGCCACAGGGCATGCTGGGAATAAAGAGAAAATTAACGCAACATGCAAAATGCAACAGTGAGCGCGAGTTCAGAATGGGAGTATAGCGCTCGCAGGAAATCTTTGTACTCATTTATTGGCGTCAATTATAGATGGTATTTAACCTAAAGACATACAGCCAGTCTTTCATCTTCTTAGCAGAGAGTCGTGAAAATTTGAAGAGCGGAAATACAGAACACATAATTCTGATTCTAATCATAGGAGATTTAGTTGACCTAGACGTCAGCTATCGTGTGTCTATTAGTAACATACATGTATTCAGTTGAGCTTTCTTGTGAACAGAAGCCATGGAAAAATAAGAAAAAAAAAAAAAAAACGTACACAGTTCTTCTAGTGTTGTCTCAAGAGGATTGACATTTACAATATCGTTGAATTATTAAAACGTCTAAATACGCTGTTTGTCAGGCAAACTTTTACCACACTGGCACCTTTTAAATCTTTCATTTTATCATGACCGCTCAATGGTAGCGTTTTCCTGTTGTGAAAGACTTTAAAAGTTAAATGATACCGTAGAGATGGCTGCCATCGAATCAAAAAGCATTTAATTGACTGAGACAAACAGTCTGGTTCAAACTCGCCAGTCTTTCTACCCGGAAATGTTTTACCAAGCATTTGGGAGTTAAGCGTGGACGTCCCTCGAGGATGGACCGTCTTATGGCCAATGGCATTAATGGCATCTCCAAACAACTGAGGTCGATTTCGATCCAGTAAGTCCGAGGAGATTTCCAGCTATTTTTCATCTGTCCGTTCTAGTTAGAGGGCTCGTTGAGTGCTCTTTAGTCACAGAATGGACAAGTGAAATGGCCGTCGGAGAAAACGGGAATGGCTTCTGATAGCCGCTCAGTGATTCTTCAAAGTAGCAGACGACATCACTTCACGAGCTCGCGCGAGATGCTTAGCGGTGTATTTTTGGAGGTTGTCTTAATTTTACAAGACTGATTGACTCAAGCACTATGTTAAAGCCATTTCGCTAGCTTTTAATGGTTCCCGAGAGAGACAGTCTGATAAATGTTAGAAAGATTTAAGATGTTTGCTTCGCCTAAAATCACACTTAGTTATCGTTGTTAGTTTCAATGGAATAAGGCAAAGCTGACAAAAGCCATAAGAAGATTTTCTTTCTTGAAAAAATCTCAACGGACGCGGCCTATAACTTGATCTTTGAGATTTGTGATTTACGGGGCTAAAAGTCAAAAAGTCTGATACGAAATTACGATAATGGGAAATTAAATATTAACACCTTCACAAGATTCAAGTAATATATTAAAAAAGATAATAAAAAAAAAAAACAACTGAAGAATGACAAAATGGGAAAAAATTATAATCTAAAAATTCTCAGAAAAGAATAACCAAAAAACAGAACAAAAAAAGATCAAATTTACAATAAGATGTACCTAAAAAAATATAGTTTTTATAATTTTATTTGTTCTGAATTATAAAAGCCAAAGGTAGTTTTTTCGATGATAAAGTTAATTAAGGTTAGGCATAAAGAAAATGGCGGCAATGTATAAAAATTTCGACCTCAACTTTCTTATTTTTGGAATAATTATTAAAAAAACTAAATGTAATCTTTTTTCTCCTAACTCAATATCGATATAATAAGATGACACTGCGTAAGACAAAACCTACAAAACAGGCCATATTGGATATATATATTGCCTTATCTTTTTTAAGGAACTAATTTAAATTATACAAATATGTTTAATATTAGCTGGACCTACGAGTTAAACACACCTGACTATCTGGCAAAAAATAACAAATCGCTACTAGATGAACTACACAAAACATGGTGCATTGTCACACAGCCAATGCACAGAATCAGTGGGCTTTTAGTTGAGCCTTACAGGTAGATCATGTGCTAATACAATAGACTTCCAATGATCAATTGATTTTGAATTATTTTTTTTTTACAAGGTTTATTGTTTATTTAGGTAATTGATTTGTGTTTGACACCCTGCTCAAATGTGGTTCATTTATACGACGGAGGTGTATTCTTGTTAAGTCACTTAATTAAAGTGTAAAATTTGTTTTAAATATAATGTTCTTCAAGTGCTAAGTATATGAGAATAGTTGTAAGCCCAAAACATACTGCACTTAACCAGAGGGCTGAAGTCCCAATGATGTTAAAACATGTCAAATGTATAATTAAAAAAATATATATATATAACGAAAGATGAAGATTTAAGTTGTATGTATATAAAGATTTATTGAGAATTCAAAGATTTGAATAATAGATTTAAAATAAAATAGAAAATAACAAGGTCAACTTCGTTTCAATATAAGTTTAATCCATGTTATTTTGCTGTGTGTTTTATTTTTGTAAAAATCAATTCATTAATTTATTTAATGTAAATATTTTTTTTTAATTCAGTTTTATTTCAGTTCTACAGAAAAATATTTAGCAAAAATGTCAAAACGAAAACAGGGACACTTCTTCTATGATGCCTTAAGAGAAAAAAATATTGCACAAAAAATTATTTTATTAAATTATTATCCTTGTAAATTTGTTGTTCAGTATTTTCTGTGGTACAACATTTTGTGAAAGAAGGCTATACATTGAAAATATACACAATTTTGTGCACTGTTCAAACTTATTATTAAATAAAGTAAATTTGTGCATCAAGGATCACAAGATGGCATTTTGCCTCGATGTATAAGAAGGCATTGGTGCAAGATCAAAGAAATGCAGCTATCCTTTGGGTTTGCCCATATAATTTGTAGGCATACAAAGGGCAGACAACTGCAGGCAAGTCGTTGTATTTGTATAGAAAGAGTTACCTCCCTTCAATTTATTAACACGGTATACATTTATGTTGTATTTATGCTTCTTGTTGAATGCAATAGCAAACAGTAATTCTCGGGGTTAATTGTGAAAAAATCCGTTGATGTATGTATATTTAATGTTTTTAGGGCTATTCTGAGGCTCGAAGAATTAGGTTAGCATTCGATTAAGCCATACAATAGTCAATTTAAGTTTTGATTAAATGTCAGGATTTCCTTCATTGATAAAGGACACATTTCCCCACAGTTAAATAAAATTTGGTGATTTATCAACATTTCCTTGAAAAAAAAAGCTTACTTTAATACTTTTCTTCATGCTGGGGTAAGCTTAATTTTACAGAGTTTAAATAACGAAACTGGTAGTATGGCTAAGCCTAGCAAGTGGTATATAACAGAAAAGTAGATTTGGTGACAGGAGTTATTTCCCTTATCTTAAAGTTTTTTTTGTCTTCTTCAAATTTCAGTGATAAATTAAAAGCATCAGTGATGTTGAAGTGGATAAAAGGCTAATTCTATGATTTCATTACAATAACCTTTCTTTTACGGAAAACAACATGTTGGGGATTTTAAAAATAAAATATTTATCTAATAATATAAATACAGTTTATGTAGACCTACCCTAAATCCTCAACAAATTCGACTTTAAGGGCATAAGTTTTAAGTAATTTATTGAATTTATCACTGAGAATTTGTAACTAAAACTGGTATTTTCCGGTAGCTTTAAGTCTGAACTTCATAAAAATTTCAAGATTGATTTTTCTCCACTTCTAAGATTTGCATAGCATGTAGTTTGTTAAGTGGTAAAGGGGTCGAATTTGTTGAGCATTTAGCGTATATATAAGTTCTGAGGTCTTATATCAAAAATATTAGATAAAGTGTAGGCCTAACTGTTTCTTGTCCACAGCTTGTTTAAACTATGTTCATATTTTTTTCATTTCTATTTCAAGGTTGTTATTAAAGCACCCTTGAATTACATTTTTTATAGTAAAAATTGGAAGAAAAAAGAGAATGCTAACATGGTGAAAAATTGCATATTTGGAGGTAGGCCAATTTTTTTTTTTTTCAATTATTATTTTTGTTACTTAATTTTTGTATTTTCTTCCACAACAGACATATACCCACCTTGTTGATATACCATACACCATTGATGGCGGGAGACGGCGTGTTTGGTATTTTTTCTTATCGGTATCTGATACTTTTTTCCTGATGTCGTGAGTGGCTCTGAAGCTGTAGTGTTCGGGAGCTGTAATTAATCCTCTCTGCACAGCTGCCACGTTAAGAGCCATAAAGTCTCGCTCTGCCGACTGCTCGCTCCTATTAAAAGGGAGGGTAGAAGAGTGTCTGCCAGCCCATCCTCGTAAAGCTGTCAAACAAATAAATACAAAACTTAACTGATAATCTCTGAAAAATATGCATGGGTATGATTTAATGCACGCAAATATTTTACATAATGGCTTTGTCAGGGATTTGAAGAGTTGAAAGTTGAAATGACCGTGAGCTGTGCCGACAATTAGTCCTCTCTCACATCCCCCTACCCAATCACCTGTTCCTTTTTGTCTTATCTTTTTACTGAGGGCTTAGTTCTCTAAGTGAACAGTCATGTCTTTGATATACATTTGGCTTAAGGGTGTCAAGTATTATACAGACTTTAAATGTTTAGGATTAAAGGCCATACTAACTTTTATTTTGCTTATAATATAATGGTTTGATAGCCATAGATACTGAGATGTTTTATTTTATTAGTATATTTCAATGCTAATAGTGGGTGGTTGGGTGGAAGCCTCTTGTGCCCTGGGCCGGTTGTTCAAAAGTGTATTACGTTTAAACCATTGATGTTATTGTATGAAGTCACGTCACAATATAGTTTCTTTGTTACGCTGTTCATTGAACTGTGGTTTAACTTTTGAACAACCCAGCCCCGGTGCCCTCTGAACTCAGGGGCATCAGGAAGCCGATTTGTTTCAGTGTCAAGTTTTTGTCCTGTAAATGTATTGTGTTGTGTTGTGTTCTAAGTTGCCTGCAGTACTAAGGGTGGTTTCCTTCACTCATTTGGCTGGCACGCCGTCATATAAGTGAAATAACTTTAAGTACCGGTATGGCGTAAGACTCCAATCAATCATTCTATACTAATACTTTTTTTTTATTTACTTAGTGTTAAATATATATATGACAATATTAAATTTAAGGACTTTGCATGACGGGTTGTGAAATATATAAAACTTCAGTTAATGAGACAAGCTGAATCCACCCATAAAGACACTGTGGTGAGTTAGTCAGACTGCCTTATAAGGTACAATAAAACAAACCTTCTGGGGCACCTCCGTCACATGAAATATTTGGTCTTCCATAGGTCAAACTGTCACCGGGAAACATGTAACCTCGTCGCCGGGGACGACCAAGCTCTGGCTGTGAAAATAATAATGCGTGAAGATATAACAACATTTGTTGACAAAGGTATATATTATTGTTTACATAAAATAACAAATATATATATATTTCCCAGAAGTTGAAAAGTATATAATACATGGCGACTCAGTGTATATATCCAACGATCATATACTACACATTGAAGCTATAAATGGTAACTTTGCAAGCCCAACATGGAACAAATGTCACTTGGGTAAGCTTACTAATGCAGCTATCTGCTAACTAATCCTGTAGACATGGCTAGCGGACGGTTTGGCACTAGTTTCCTGTGACTTGGTGCTCTCGGAGCAAAGGGGCATCAGGAAACAGATTTGTGGCGTCCTGTATTTCTTTTATATAATCCTGTTGCAAGTGTCATTTAGGGTTGTTTGAGTATGAAGTAAAACCACAATCAAGCAAACAAATACTTAGCCATTGGGAGAGGTCAATATATGCTGGTCGATTATTTTGACTTTGTAAATGGTCTCTGGCTAGTGACAGATATATGTATCTTATTATTTAACAATTTCTGATATTCATTAGATGGACAAATATCTGAAATTACAACTTTAAAATAGGAGACATCCGTCAGCTAGTCAATGGCCTGGCAAATGGCAACCATGGCGAATTTGAATGTGGACTGCTGTATTTGTACATGAATAACAGATATGGCAGCTAGTTTGGTTGTGAGCCCCTTTAAAAAGCACTAGTTCACTGTTCCACTGCCATCGTTGCTCTTTATGGTGGATGCAAGTCATACATTTAGCTTGGCGTAATTAACACATGGTACATGTGAATATATTCGTTACGAATGAGTTGGTTTTCCTATCAACATGCCATGCAACTTGGTTAAAAAACATCATGTAATGCCAACTAAAAACTTAAACTCCTTAGAGTGTGTAGGTTTATTATTCTAGTAGTTCTATTACTGCCCTCAGTAATAAAAACTCAGGCACAATTCAGGTTATTTAACATACACAACCGGGAAACATTATGTTGATTTAAAAGGAAAAACAAAACGTCAAAATAACTTACGTTGAGCAGAAGTTCGTTGCCTAACATCGTTTCGCGCTGGACACCCAAGTCCCCAGTTTTTGTATGGGTGTAAGGACTTAAGTAATCGGTAGCCATTGTGATTGTTACAAGAAGAAACTAACGAATTGCTTGTCTTGGTGGTTTACAGATCTCAGACTTTGTACGGTGTGCGATGTCGATTTAAGGAACTATATTGTTTATAACAATGGCGGCAAGATCCCCATAGTAACGCATGGTTACTAAACCGGAAACCAGACACTCGAATCCAGGGGAAGTAACTGTCTTTCTATTTGTCAATCTCCGTCAGAGTTGTCTCTCCTTGAGACATCTTGGGTAAAGAGTGAGCTCTCTGGTAAATGTCTGACATACTGTGTACTTTTTTTCTTAAGGAGCTTCCATATAGAAGTATTGAATGTTGAAAAAATGTTCAATGCAGTCAACACTTATTAAGCCCTTGTTACCAGTGTCATTCAATTTGTATTTCATCACAACACCCAATATAAATAAGAAGTGAACACAAACTGATTGATTGATTGATATTCAATAGGAGCTTTAACACTTGGTTCCTAACGTTATTTAATTCATATGAAGGCGTGCCAGAGTAAAGCCAACCACGCTCAACGAAACTGGCTACAGACAAGACCACACATACAGGACACACAACAAGACTCCACAACACATGTTTTCTCTGACACTACTGAATGGCGCGGGGTTTTATGTCGTACGCCAGGTTATTTCACTCATATGGCGTCGAACCGAACCCGTATTGGAGGACTCTACCAACAAGCCACTCGGAAGCCATCGAATGTACTGCGCACGTCATCTCGGACGTGAATATTTTCACAGCCTGTGGGTAAAACTGCCACTGTAGACAGATTCCACAGTTTCCGTTCGTTTTACATTCAGAACTTGAACATAATTTACTCATTAACTAAATATTGTGCATCTAAAGCGATATGAAATTCGCTCTATTACCCTATATTTTATTACGATTGACCAACAAACGAGACAACACAAACGACTTGACATCCTGCATACACCTTAACATGCACAGATCTCGCTTTGGTATACGGCTCTGCTCCATAGTATAAACATATATTTTTGTATAAATGTAGAGAAAGAAAATAAATATTTAAATATATTTCAGTTAATAATTTACCTTGCCTTTTCATGACGTTACCATCGACTATTCATCAAACAATTGACGATGGCGGACATCGTGTATCTTAAACACATTATTTAAACTAAAATAGCGGTGAATATAGATAGACATAATATTAGTCAAACCTAGTAGTAAATTAAATGCTAATTATTTCTTGTTAATATCGACAGTTACGGAGAGGAAGACTTTTTTCTAAATGCCAATTGTAAATAGAGACCTTATTTTCTGAGCTCACCAGTATTATGAGTACTCAGAAGCTGGATAAGTTTGTACATACTGGATTTTTTATAATAATATATACATATATAACAATATTTACATATTTCACTCTCAGGTCGTGGTACGTGGGACACTCTAGAATGAAATGAAATTCATCTTCTACTTGCTTAGTGTTACACGAAGTACATAACCTTTCAATGCCGGGGCTTATTTTCATATCTACCACGTTCTATCTCTGACTCACTTGAACTGACTCTTATTTTACTGATCAATTTTCTGGACAAAAATGACAGACCCTTGGTGAGGTAAAATTGCAGAGAATAACTGTCAACCAAATGTCTATATACTATACATTTTGACATACACAAAAGTTTATTTCTAACATTTGAAATATAATTATCTTTCAAAGTTTGTCTAAACATAAGTATAAAATGGGTTTCATTAACTACACACTGTTGTTTCCAAATGTAACCAAAACCATTTGTTTCCAACTCATATTTTATGCAAGACAACCAATTTGA
>JAVFBZ010132526.1:0-23774 GCA_032466195.1 Katharina tunicata | reverse complement strand
TTGTGTTAAAACTAAATCACCTCAGCCATGTTGACTGACTTCAAATCACAGGGACGAAACAGTGGCGGGAATTATGGTCGTAACCTTATAAAAGGAGCAGTTTTAGGTCCCACAAACCATACGGAACAATCCGTTCGACATTTTATCTTGTTTCCATTCACAATACTTTGCTTTTATCTGCCACAAATAATTCCAATAATTCGATAGGCGAATGTTGACAGAGCTGAAGAAAAACTCAGCTCTGTCGCTGACAGTAAAAACTGGGGCAGTCAGCGATGACTAGCATACCGTCATATACCAAGGTCAGCGTGGGTAGAGAAATCAAGGAACTATCTGAGCGTTGGGTCGAACTAACTATTATCTTATTGAGTTTGTCTATACTTTTTAATAAATTAAACATATGTTATGTCTTTATTTATACAAAGTTGTAAATCTTGACAGTTTTAAAGCAGGAGCTCAAGCAATTGTCATTCAAACAACTGCATACATTTGATTTCTCCTTACTGACACAAACCATCGATTTTTATTCAACCGGATTAATTTGTTTACATTTGATTCAAGAAGTGACAGAAAGTCAACCTCCGCTTACAGTTGCAACTAGTTCTTGTTTGTTTAATTTGTTCACGACTCATAAGCTTATTTCGAACTATTAAATTACATACGATTAAGTGACTTGAAATGCTGTGTGATGTGGTTGAGTATTTGTAATTTTAATAAAAGCTTCGGTAAAAACAAGCTCGTGTTTAAAGACGCATTTGACTGCATTCTGTTTCTCACGTGCGCGTGCAAATTTCCCACTGACTCAGCAATGAAATGAAAAATCGCTGAACAATCGAGTTCCATTTAAAAGTAATAAAATAAAAGGTATATGATAAATACGCTATCACTACACTGTGCTGTTCTGAGTGCTTGTATCAACTCTCGTGCTTTAAGCCGGTCAGACGTAGCAACCTCGACCTTCGGCCTCGGTGTCTGTCTGTACGTCCGACCGGCTCAAAGCACTCGAGCTGATACAAGCACCCAGAACAGCACAGTGTAGTGATAACATGTATGTATGGACGTCTTTTAATGGTAAGATAAAAACGTTTTAAAAACGTTAAATCAATGAGCAAAATGACATTAATATGACGACAACTTTTGACGCCATAACAACGATAACAAAAACCAAATATCAACGTTGATAAAGCGCCTTCATGCTATCTGGGTAAGGGCTGGCATTGAAACCTAAGAGTTATTCGTCTATTGATAAATTTGTTTTTATAAAATAAATTGTGTAAAAAAATGAATTGTTGTTCGGAGTCTTCGATACACAATATTAATCATCTAGACCGTAGAACAAGGTGTAGTCTTCTGAAATGCTATTTGCTAAAATTTTGGTTTGTTTTCCTTCTTCATGTTTTCACAGATATATAAAACCAAGTTGTTCGATTCTTTATTCATATGATTTTATTGTACGTAAGGTAGAAATTCGCCAACTAGTCATATTTATATTCTCAGACTCATTGCTAAGATAACCTTCCCAAGGTAAGAGGGTTAATTGAGAAAATATATGATACGGATCACAAAGGCTTTTAATGACAAAAGTTGATGGGCTTATATCTTTGTCATACAATGACTATCGTTAAACTGGTATAATTCTATCTCGGTCACAATTGATAAAAAATTGTCAAAAACGGCCAATTCAATCATTGCTATTCTGTGTGGCAACTCTGTAGGCAGTTTGTGTTCTGAGTGTTTAATGTTTCAAGTGATGCACTGGCTGGTATTCAAGTGAGTATAAAGGAGCTTGATTGTAACTTGTCAATTCGCCCCATCATTCCATCTGCATTGGAATCCGAATACATGATATATCAAAATAATACTCTGCTGGTCGAAAGTGTAAGGTGTATGTTGCCCTCGTGCGCGAATGCTTGTATGTTGAGAGAATGAGAGGAGACGTACAGATGGGTTGGATCAATGGTTCATTTGAACCCCAATATTTTTGAACGGAAAATAACGAAAGCAAAATTTGTATTGCAAAGACTTTTATTAGTTTGTTTTTCCTGTTCATTATCTGTTTGTAGATATATAAACAGTTTTAATCCTAACGTTTGCTTTATTGTATGTGCCATTCAACTGAAACTGTTTTCAATATTGTCCATGTAGTCCAATGAGCTGTAACATTCCTCACGAATAATAAGTCCCATATTTATTAAATGCTTAAAGTAGATTCTAACATCGTTTTCATACCAACTGACATTAAATAAGATATGAAACTTTTATTAAGAGTTGGGTTACAGAACCTAATCAAACATTAGCTCACAGGAGGCACGAAACTGGGAATGTACCATTTCATATATTCCACAAGAAAGCAAAACAAACAAAAATAATAATAGTTTCCTGTGTTAAACATGATCTGGCTTAATGATGAATTAACTGATGATATGAAGCCGGAAGGTGGAAACCATTGTCTCTGTGCTGGGCGGTAATCTTGTGATGGCTTCAATTGGCTTCCTGTTGGTTTGTGCCAAGTCAATGTTTTTACAGACCCACGTCGATTTGTGTGGCTTTGGGAGGATATGTTGAGTTCACTGAAGGCGGATTTACTGTTCAGTCTGTTGACAGATGATAGTGTTCATTTATTTTTAACATGTGATTAGCATGCTACTCCTGTGTATATTTCCTTACAGTTATCGGTTGTCTAGTAATTGGAACTGTTGGGATCCTACTGTTATTTTTTGGCTTTCCAGTTGCTTAGACAATAAGTGGAGACATCCGTTTTAGGCAAGTTATTATCTTATTTTAAAACTCAATTGGTTTAGGGGGCATTT
Organism: Katharina tunicata; assembly: GCA_032466195.1. Taxonomy (NCBI): domain Eukaryota; kingdom Metazoa; phylum Mollusca; class Polyplacophora; order Chitonida; family Mopaliidae; genus Katharina; species Katharina tunicata. Next base: position 20,964 of record JAVFBZ010132526.1, on the reverse strand, counting down.
TATTTGGTAGCTCGGTTTGCTGATGTATCGAATAAAGACGAATATGTTTGGTGCGGTGGGACTCCCTGTTTTATTGATAGCTGTTTCAAATAATTGTGTATCAATTTGTGTTCTTAAAAATATGGTTCAACAGGGCTATCCTAATAACATTTAGGATTAGAATTGCTGATGATTGAAACATTTTTAGTAAGAGTACGATTGAACATACTGGTCAGAATGAGTTAGAATGCGGACTACTGAGGTGATCAGGTGTGGGTTTTTTTCATTTGTGACAAGATCTGTGTTTTATATCATTTCGAAGTCCTTTTCTCTTTCTCCACACTAAATTGTACGCGAAGCTGTTTGGGATTTAGATGGTTCGGTGTTTTGTCATGGTAATGATGGTATCGCGAACTCCGAAGTCTGCACAATATATTAATGGGGATTGAAGGGCTGTGTTTTAAAGTTCTGTAGTTTTCCGAGATCAATAGAAATAGGTTGGATGAGGTTCACTTGTTTTACTCCAAAGAAGGGCGGTAGCTTGATATACTTCGTGTGAAATTTTTTCATCATGGACTAAACTTTCATCAGGTGAAATCAATAAAACCAAACGTTTCGTACAAAGTTTTATGAATCAACCCCCAAGCTTTTATGTTTTACTAGTCTATAGTCAAAGATAGGATTTGTTTGAGCAAAAATGAGAATCCTGATCCACATTTTCCCAATTCCCCTTTAAATTCGTGTTCACTTCAACGCTATTTCTGCACAAGTAGAGCGTCCGGGGTTTTTTTTCACGTGGAGTCGCCTTTTTTTTTCTTATTTCGATTGGTATAGTCACCCAATTAGGGATTTCTTTCCTTCAATAATTGTAAAATAAATTTTGGAAAATGGAGTAAATCGGTGTCATGCGTCAAATATATACATCACCTCACTCTATAGAGCCAATTAGAACAAACAACTGGCTTCTTAGCTGGCTTTGATAGTATTGTCACACCGCAGAGCATTTCCTTGAAGGCCACTGTACACTTGTGTTAAATACATTATCACGTTATTGAATACATTTACGATTGACAGTTTCGATTGTATATGATTAAAATATATTTAGTAACCCGTTCACATTATTTTCATACCTTCTCACATTACTCTTCTTTTCACAATTTTTTCTATTTTTTCTATTATCCATTTCCCACTTTAATAACTTCAAGAAAGTATTTTAAACTATAGGCAATAATGATGAAAATCTTCTTAAACAGTTCTTAATAATTACTGAAGTAATTTGAAATACAAACTAAATACATCAAATCTTCTTAAGCAGTTATAAATAATTTCTGCCAAATATATCATGTACCGGTATGACATTGCAAAGCTCTGAGTGTAAACCGATTTTCTTGTGGAAATGTAATGTAAGTGACTTGGCAAAATAAGTAATAGTTTCCGTGTAATTTTCGACGTAATCAAGGCGCACAGTTACGTATTATAATGATTTGATAATACGTTTTAAAACTTTTTTCATTTTAAATAATACCAAATAGAATGTTTATAGATAAACAATATAAATTCCCTTGTCCGTAAACAATACAATATGGTGCCTTTGTTGATGTTTTAGTCACAGTTGTTCAACGAGGCATTGCGGATCATAGATGTGACGCATTGTTTCTTATAATTCTTATGATTCAAATAATTCTTATGATGATTGATTGGCATCTATCTTTTCAGTTTCCTCTGAATGTTTTTTTTTTCAGACTTTCTGATGTTAGAATCAAATGATTTTGCAATTAAGATAATCATTCTGGGTTCAATAGAAAATACTATGATGTAAGTTTGAAGTCATATCCTATCACACTGTAAATCTCACATACCAATAAACTATTTTTCAGACTGTTCAGACTATTATATTACAGTAGTACCGACACCGCTGTTATTTACATCACATTCTGTCTGCAGAGGATTTAGTTCGGTTCGGCCTTTATTTTATATTCAGGCGAGTCACAGTCCGTAGTAATTAGTTATTTCTATGTTTTCTTGTTGACACAAGAAATATTTCCTGGTTATTGGTGATAGTTGAAATAACTACATTTTGTGACAGAAGATTATTGCAGTCAAGATAGTATTGCAAGGTTGCTTTGTTTACATTTTAGTCACAACACAAGAATGACTGGCACATCTATATTCATTTTGTTATATTCCGGAATCAGTTGGTTCGTGGACGTCTGCTATTAAATATACTGTTATATAATTATCATTATTTAAAACATGTTGCATTATACGTGCGAATTCGGCAATCACCAATAATAAAAACAGAACAAGGTAATTTCTTCATAAGGGTTTATATTACTGTTTTGAATCCTGCTTGGATTCTAGGGGCTTAAACTGCAGTTATATACTTCTAACATATTGTAATGATTCACAATCATTTTGTGTATGATGAAGAGAGGTAAGAGCGGTGACCACTCTCCCAAGAAAAGCCAGATGATGGCTCCAGTCAAACTTGAAATAAGGCTTCGACATGACCGCAATACGCATTTATGACTGACTTTCATAGCAACTGGATCATATTTCAAAATTATTCCTGGTATTTTATTATATAAACCAATTCACAATTAACAAATCAAGTGGGTTCATGTAATCAATGAATTTATCTAATGTGGTCACGTGATACAACCTTTATCCTGCCTAGCTGAGGTGTCCATCACAGATACACACGCTTTGTCTGTGTTCAAAACTAGACACATTTGCCAGGGTATACCTGAAGCGCATTTCAAAAAGCATTACAGTAGCGCCATTTCATGTTTGTATCAAGCACAGGTAAATAACTGTGCCGTCTGCAAAAATTTAACTCCTAACTTCATGTCTTGTTTGAGGGTCAGTTGCCCACTAAATATAGGCAAAATAAAAAGATAATGGGGAAATTAATTTAACTATTGTTTTGAAACTTTGACATAAATGACCTGGTTGGCATTTAAACGGATTTGAACAAAAACGTGTGATTAAATAAATTTGAACTTTAGATTTTCAAATTGTCAATACATCAATGTCATGTGAATTGGTTTATAGAATAAAAACGCAAATTTGATTTAAATGCAAATCTTGTCAAATTCTACAAAAGCTATAGAAAACAACATGTAAGTGTATGTGGTTCAGGGAGCTATAAAACTTAAATCACTACGGGTATATGTCACATTCGTCTCTACGTTCACAATTGTTTGAAGAACAAAATTTCTGCCATATGAGAAAACTTATCCAGAAACCGACTCGAATGCATACATAACGAAGATTTCTCCGTAAATTTCAAGATTCGATCTCTCCATGAATGCAATAGCATTATAAATAATTGCAGTTCAGTGGAAAATAATCTACAATGGCATATTTCTGACTTTACGACAATATCAGAACATTGTTTATCCCAGCAAGTTATTAATTATTCCTTTTTAAAATGGTTTGTTCGTCAATTGTCTTTGTTGTTCTTTCGTTCACACTTCAAAGTATATGAGATTCAGTAAATCTTATAAATAATTCCAGTTATGAGGTGGAATGTTAATAAAAAACAGTTGGCTAGCCGGCGATAATAGAGCTTATCATGTGCTAACATGTCGGTATAATTATTTATTTATATATTCGTTATATGTTTCCCTAACTCATTTAACACGTTTACATGTTCTACTCAGTATTTTTTCCAAATTACAGCATTAAAAGCTGACAGTCTTCCAGAATAAAACTAATTGCGTGTAATGTGTTTACCTTACGTTTATATTAAGTTACCGTGGTCAGATATGATGTGACATAATCACTTGTAACACATTGCGATCAGTATTATACAGTGTCTGGTTTGTATCATACAGTACATGACAAGGAAGAATCACCCAAACTTAATCCCATTATAGAACAATCATCTCCTCGACAAGATAAGTGCTGGCGTTGAAAGCTAAGAGTTATTCGCCTGTTGATAAATTTGTTTTATAACATAAATTGTGTAAAACATGTTTCTTGTTGTTCGGAGTCGTCGATACACAATATTGAACATCTAGGCCGTAGGACAAGGAATAGTCTTCTGAAATGCTATTTGCTAAAATTAAGGTCTGTTTCCATTCTTCGTGTTTTCACATATATATATAAAACCAAGTTGTTCGATTCTTTATTCATATGATTTGATCGTACTTAAGGTAGAAATTCGCGAACTAGTCATATTTATATTCTCAGACTCATTGCCAAGAAAACCTTCCCGAGGTGAGTGGGTTCATTGAGAAAATATATGGTACGGATCACAAAGGTTTTTCGTTGATTTGTTTCATGATCTAATACATGTTTTGCTCTGCGATTTCGTGGAGTTGATGGGCTTTAGATATATCTTTGTCATACAAAGACTTTCGTTAAACTGGTCTAATTCTATCTCGGTCACAATGGATACAAATATGTCGAAAAAGCCCAATGCAATCATTCTGTGTGGCAACTCTGCAGGCATACAAAAATCAGTTTGTGTTCCCAGTGTTTAATGTAGCAAGTGGTGCACTAACTGGTATGCAAGTTGGTATAAAGAGGTCAATTCGCTCCATCATTCCATCTTCACTGAAATCCGAATACATGATATATCAAATAATACTCCGTTGGTCGAAAGTGTAAGGTCTACGTTGTCCTCGTTTAAGTATGCTAGTATGTAGAAAAACATGAGAGGTGACGTACAGAAGGGTTGCATCATAGTTCATTTGAACTCAGATCTTTCTGAATGCCAAATAACAGAAGCAAAGTTTGTATTCGTTTGTTTGCCCTGTTCGTTTATCTTTATTGTGGACATATGAAATGTTTTCATCCCGTGTTGCCTTTTTGTATGTGATATTAAAAAGACACTGTTTTCAATATTGTCCAGGTAGTCGAATGTGGTGTTTTAAGCGATAACATTCCTCACGAATAATGCTTTTCATAATGGATTACAAGTCCCATATTTATTAAATGCTTAAGGTCTGATGTAGATTCTAACATCGTTTTCATACCAAGTCACATAAGATAAGACAAGAAATTATATTTAGAGTCATATTACAGAACCAACTAGAAAATTAGCTCCCAGAAGGCTTTTATTACCGACACAAAGCAAGGAATGTACCATTTCATATATTCCACAAGAAAGCAAAACAAACAAAAAAGAATACAAAAATATATCGTTCCCTGGGTTTAACATGATCTGGCTTATTGATGAATTAACTGATGATATGAAGAGGGAAGGTCGAAGCCATTGTCTCTGTGCTGGGCAGTTATCTTTTGATGAACATAACTTCAATTGGCTTCCGGATGGTTTGTGCCAAGTCAATGTTTTTACAGACCCACGTCGATTTGTATGGCTTTGGGAAGATATGGTGAGTTCACTGAAGGCGGATGTACTGTTCAGTCTGTTGACATATGATAGTGTTCATTTATTTTTAACATTAAGTGATCAACAGACTTCTCCTGTGTATATTTCCTTACAGCTATCGATAAGCTAGTAATTAAAACTGTTGGGATCCTATTGATGTTTTTTTTTTTTTTTTGGCTTTCAAGTTTATGAGGCAATAAGTCAAGGCATCTGTTTTAGGCAAGTTACTATCTTAATTTAAAACTCAATTGGGCTTAGGGGGCATTTTATTTGGTAGCTCGGTTTGCCGATGTATCGAATAAAGACGAATATGTTTGGTGCGGTGGGACTCCCTGTTTTATTGATAGCTGTTTCAAATAATTGTGTATCAATTTGTGTTCTTAAAAATATGGTTCAACAGGGCTATCCTAATAACATTTAGGATTAGAATTGCTGATGATTGAAACATTTTTAGTAAGAGTACGATTGAACATACTGGTCAGAATGAGTTAGAATGCGGACTACTGAGGTGATCAGGTGTGGGTTTTTTTCATTTGTGACAAGATCTATGTTTTATATGATTTGGAATTCTTTTTTTCTTTCTCCACACTAAGTTGTACACGAAGCTGTTTGGGATTTAGATGGTTCGGTGTTTTGTCATGGTAACGATGGTATCGCAAACTCCGAAGTCTGCAAATTATATTAATGGGGATTGAAATCGGGTCTGTGTTTTAAAGTTCAGTAGTTTTCCAAGATCAATAGAAATAGGTTGGATGAGGTTCACTTGTTTTACTCTAAACCATAGTGTTGTTTTAAAGGTATGGTGTAAATCAAAATAATAATAATAAAACATAGTAGGAATATACTTTAAACATAAAACGCTGGCTCTGAATTAAAACAAGGGCGGTAGCTTCGTGCGAAACGTCCATAAGGCGTCATCAATACTACCAAAAGTTTCGTACACAGTTTTATGAATCTACCCCAAGCTTTTATGTTTTACTAGTCTATAGCCAAAGATAGGATTTGTTTGAGCGAAAAGGATAATCTTGATCCACATTGCGCCATTTACTGCACAAGCTTAGCGTCCGGGTTTTTTTTTCATGTGACGCCGCCAGTTTCTTTATATATTGCTTTTGTTTTTTACTTACTTCGATTGGTATCGTCAACCAGGTAGTGCTTTCCTTTTTTCTATCATCGTGAAATACATTTTGAAAGTGAAGTAAATGGGTTCCAAGCGCCAAGGCCTTACGTCACCTTATTCTATAATAATATACTTTTTTTTTCAGACCCATGTCAATATAAATAGTTACATAAGAAAACAATTCTGATACAATAAAGTCACAAATACAACATTGACTGCCATTTAGACATAATGTTGGAGGACAAAGATATGTTACCGTTTAGTATAGTTTGCCATAGAGCCAAATAGTACAAAACAACATTTTCCTTAAACACGAACATGTATCCTGGTTGGCTTTGATAGTATTGTCACACCACAGAGTATTTCCTGGACGGCCACAGTACGCTTTGGCTAAATACATTTTCACGTTATTGAATACATTTATGGTTGACATTTTCTTCTCAAGCGATTGTTTAAGGCTCGTTCAAGCTTGGAATAGCAATACAAATATTCACCATTAATCTTGCCGATTTTATATGAATAAAATATATTTAGTAACCCGTTCACATAATTTCGTATACCCTCTCACATTACTCTGTTCTCTTGTGTCACTTTAAGGATTACCTTCAAGAAAGCTACTAAACTATAGGCAACAATGGTTTAAATCTTCCCAAGCAGTTATAAATAATTTCTGAAGTAATTTGAAATACAATCTAAATATATCAAATCTTCTGAAGCAGTTATAAATAATTTCTGAAGTAATTTGAAATACAAGCTAAATATATCATTTATGACATTGTTAAGCTCTGTGAGGGTAAACCGATTTTCTTGTGGAAATGTAATTGGAGTGACTGGAGAAAATAAGTAATATTTTGCTTGTACTTTGCGACATAACTAGGGCGCACAGTTACGTATTATAATGATTTGATGATACGTTTTACATCTTTTTTTTTCATTTTAAATAATACCAACTAGAATGTTTATAGATAAACACTGTACATTCCCATTATCGTAAACAATACAATAAGGTGCCTTTGTTTATGTTTTAGACACAGTTGTCCAACGTTTTTTGTATGGATCATAGATGTGTCGCTTTGTGTTCTATGCGCTGCATATGTTAAAAGTATAAAAAAAAAAAACGTGGATTACCTCTGTGCACCCTAAATTATATGACCAATCACCATTTATCGGTGGAAGCTATACAAAAAAGAAAGCAATACAATCAGTCGACGTAACAAGCAGCTTTGTTCACATGGAATTTATATACGGATCTGATTCATGATTCATCTCTGTAGCATTGCTCATCCTAATTTAAACGTATGCTGTGCTTAGTTATTATCAATGTAGAAATACATGAGTATTTTTTATGCGTTACCGGTAATGATGTTTAACACCCACGGCACATCTCTCACAGATGGAGTAAACATGCACGATATCCATCTAAGAGATCAAGCCCCTCTGGGACCATTCACTCAACTCGAATCACCAGCCAACGGGAACAGAGCAAATACTAGCTCTCACTGTCTGGTTTTCCCAGTCGTCCCAATATGTGCTCAATTGTGGAGACAATTCAATCTTACGCATTCATCTCATGACAAGATTTGGAGAGCAGTAGTTATTACGTTAATCCCGATGACTGACACTAATTGCATCAGCTGCTTGTCACAAGGATATCACGAAACGAAGGGTACCATTACGGACCAGAGAAAGAACCCAACAGCGTTTAATGAAACACGGTCCTTAGCAAGTGGACGTCAGCGGTTGTGTGTTGTGCCCTTGTGAACAAAGACACCATCAAATGTCAATCCCCACTGCCTTCACACGTTATTTTTGCCAATGCACTTGAAATTCCTGTCGCGTTGCAATTAACTTAATTTGTAACATATCGGATACACACTGTAAACTGTACTCTAAAAAAGCGTATATGGTAGATCAGAATGCCAGTGGTATAAAAAATACGAAGGCAAGCTAATTTAAAAAATATACACAAATCAATGTCGTACTGATCTTAGGCGTACAATTGTTAAGGAAGGGCATATGAAGGAATTGCTCATCACACCTAAAGCCGTGAATTTATGTAGTAAGTTGTTCCCAATCACTGAATTATGAAAATAAATTCTTAATATCTTTAGGCACTTCTCTACAGTAATAAACATATATACTCGCTGTAAGCGGTATCCATAGTTTACTCAAAGACGCAACAACATGATTTAATAATACCTTTTTTAAAATAATACTTTCTTTTAAAAAAGGATGTTAAAATTGCATACACTATACAGTCTACCATTTTACGTTTGTGGCAATTCAAAACTACAATGGTTTCAGTATCGTATCACGCATAGAATAATTGCAACTAATAGAAGTTTAGCCAAAATGAAAATCCGAGATGACGATAATTGTAGTTTTTGTCACGCTGCAAGTGAAACAGTAGAACACTTATTTCATGATTGTCCCGATGTAGATCTCCTATGGGAGTCTCTAACTTCGTGGATTTACAATAGTATTGGCATTAGCCTAAATTTGACTAAACTTGATTGTATCTTAGGTAAGCCGAAATACACTGATTTCTTTAAACCAATTAATATGGTACTTCTCGTAACAGAATTGAAAATGAAATTAAATCAATTTATAAAAATGGAAGAAGATATACATTTAAAAAATAATGATCTCCCAAAATGTAATGGCATCTGGGGAAGCTGGTTAAAACTATAATTTAGGTTTAACCTTAGGCCATATACAAAGAGATGTCAGGAAAAGCAACTGTCTTTTACAGAATTGGAAATCAAATCAAATCAATTTATAAAAATGGAAGAATATATACATTTAAAAAATAATGATCTCCCAAAATTTCATGGCATCTGGGGAAGCTGGTTAAAACTATCTTTTTAGGTTTAACCTAAGGCCAATCAATAAGAAAGTCGAGCTCGATATTACAGCTAATATAGCCCTATAACTATTGTCTGTCTTATATATCCGATGGATGGATGGATGGATGGGTGGATGGGTGGATGGGTGGGTGGGTTTGTAGGTGGGTGGGTGGGTGGGTTTGTGGGTTTGTGGGTGGGTGGGTGGGTGGGTGGATGGATGGATGGATGGATGGATGGATGGATGGATGGATACAAAGACATAACACTGTCTTCAGAATCTTCTGGATGTGCCCTATACTTAACAAATGTTGACTACTGATGATTAAACTTTCCGCTCCACCAATCAGACGATTTTCTTTTGTGATCATCGTCATTTTACTGAAAACAAAGCAAACATTCTGTTTACGAAAATACAGATCTGTTCACTTATTTTCTTGTATCACAACTGATGGGTTAAGATAATCAGCTCTACTCCCCTTGTCATTCTAGTTTAACGTATTTTGTGAAGAGTTATTGCCCATTTCGAGGGGCAAGTTGAGTAAACATGCTATACATGCCTGATATCTTGCCTCTCGGTGATTATCACAAGCCAGGAATCGTGAGCTAACAGGAAGAGATGAAATACTGTCTTACACGCTCTGGTTTTACATGTGGTGTCAAGGGATATGGGACTGTGGAAACACAATTCAATCTTAGGCAATAGTTTTCGTGAAAGCATGTGGAGAGCAGTAGAGTTATTAGGCAATAACCTATACTAATTGCCTCTGCTGTGAGTCAGGAGAACTTCCCGAAACGAAGGATGACATTACGGACAAGATAAAGAACTCATCAGCGTTTAATGGAACAGTGTTCTTAACAAATATATGCAAATGAACGTCAACGGTTGCGTGATGTCCCTTTGTGAATACATTTGTGAAACACACACGATAGACAAGAAACCATGCACAAATACAAATAACAGGCAAACAACCAACACAATTACAAGCAATTGTCTTACAAATGAAGTAGTATCATCAAGCTTTCTTAAGAAAAGATTAGTTGGTGGTTGTTTCGGAGACTCCTGTGACCTGGTGCTCTCTGAGCTAAGGCATATCAGAAGGTCGATTTGTTTGTTTGATTGGAGTTTTACGCAGTACCTAAGGTTTAAATGAAACCACCTTAAACGACGATGGCAACATGCAAGACAGGACATACCATTAACAAAACAGGACACCACAACAGACCGGTTTCCTATCCGTTATCTCAGAGAGTACACGGACACAGGAGGATCCCATCAATCCACCCGCGAGACCGAATTTTTGTGGCGTCCTGTTTTTCTCCAAGTAAATCTAATTTTGTGTCTTCTGTGTTGTCAACATAGTTTAGGCTAGTTTTATCCACCAATTGGGCTGACACGTCATCAAGTAAGGCGGGAAACATTAAATAAGGCCTTAAACCCACATCAAACAAGCAAACAAAAATAAAGGAATACCACAGAAGACGGGAAAAGCATACTTCCGTGTACACAGACTGAACAATATTCCTAATACTCATATGTAATATTCGCATTTGTCGCCAGGTTGTCGTCCAGGCCTGGGTCTTGAAATGCCAGCGTTTACTCTCGCAAAACCTCGTAAACTTGGGACAAGTTTTTATGCAGCACAAGTTTTTTCATACTTTGGTATGACTCTGATTAATTAGATAATTCAATTAGATAGAGTTCGAATCCCGGTGGAGGCAAGCACAATTTTCTTTCTATACATTTATTCAAAAATATATATATCTAATTGCATTTTAGATATATCTAATTAAATTTCAGATATCTACAAATGTACAAGGAATAGTTCTTATTGGATTATAAATATTGCGAGTTTAATTAGAGATGTTTCGAATTCAATTAGAATTGCTCGACTTCAATAAGAGACATCTCCAAATCGACAGAATAAGAGATTCCTCTAATTGTGCATTAAATGATGACTTTGGCCATCCTACAAGCATTCCGTGCGTACAATCTAGAAACAAGGTCGGCTACTTGCGACCTTCTATTCTACACACACGTCTATGATTTCCGCCTAGAAACATGAAGCTCTCAAACATAATGAAGTTTTGAAGCAAATTGGACATTTTTAAAGAAGCGGAAATTTACAATTTATTGTTGGAACTATTTATCACATATTTAGAAAACTGATTTATTGCGCCGTTCTCTTGGGTCGAGTCGGCTTTGTTAAATACATGCATAAAGAATTTCACAACGGTGAAGACATTAATGCTTCCTAGTCGGTGGGATGTTGAAGAGGCTACATTTGTGTGTGTGGATCAACAATACGGGCACGTGTACGTCAAAGGCTTTCCTACCAAAGTATAATGTTACTTATAGTTTGAAGAAGTATATTCTCAAGTTGACATAGTACAATAACATATTGCCAGACTAACTTATTGTCAGACTGGGGCGTTTGATCGCAATGATAGTGTACAAATAAATACTTTATGGGTAACAACTGTTTTATTATTTTTCAGGATACATTTTGATACAGATACAAGTACCGTTAAAAGGGATAATGCATGGTACTATGATCTGTATCGAAACGCAGCGAGAAAAATAATAAAGAAGTTGTTGTCCATAAAGCATCTATTAATAAATAAACCATAGCTGTAAGAGAAGCAATATGTGATTTTATCTCAAAACATAATGGTGGTAAATATTCACTCAACTCGAATCACAAGCCAACGGGAACAGACCAAATACTAGCTCTCATTGTCCGGTTGTCACAGTCGTCTCAAGATGTGCGCAATTGTGGAGACAATTCAATCTTACGCATTCATCTCGTGATAAGATTTGGAGATCAGTAGTTATTACGTAAATCCCCATGACTGAGACTAATTGCATCTGCTGCATGCCGCAATGATCCCAAGAAAAGAAGGACATCACTACGAACCGGAGAAAGAACGCAACAGCGTTCAATGAAACATGGTCCGTAGCAAGTCAGTGGTTGGGTGTTATACATCTGTGAACAAATAAACCATCACATGTCAATCCCCACTGCCCCTACACTTTATGACATTTGTCTTATCATCAGGTGTTGGTGACAAGACATTAAGTATTCCAGTCAACATCGTATAAAAATAAATTTACAATCGAAGACACTTACTATATTAAGAAGCATAATGTTAATCTATCTCACACGCATGAAATGAAATTATTACTACGAACTTTCACAAATTCTCCAACTTGGTGCATCAAACAGGTTTTTAGTTTTAAAATTTCAGCTCCGTCGAAGAGGTACTAAACATAGCCTAAATATTTAATTTCTCCACTCCTTCGATTTGTTTTTATTTTTATTTTTGGAAAATGATTAAATACATGAAGAAATTGCAGAGGAAATTATGAAATATTAAAATCAATCGCCTAGACTGAGTATTGAAGGAAAATTTCTGCTTTGTTACCAGAGTGTTCAGAATTGTCAGTCAACAAACCATGTACACGATGAACATAAAGGAGCCACGAAATAAATTAATCCAAAAACAAGCCGAGCATGAGGATAGTCACATTACATCATCCAGTGTTTTAAAAAAAATATATATTATCCAAGACATTTATGTAAACAGGCTGAACAATATGCATATATCAATTAATTTTAAATGAATTAGGACATAATAACCATGTGATCTGACTTACAGAGATGGATGCAATGTAACATGGTCAGTAGTACCATAGATGGATCAACATTAGGGTTCGTCTGCTTCTTCCATTTTTTTTCTTTTGAAGTTAGAAAATGTATTCAGCGACTAGTGTTAATCCGAAAAGCGATAACTTAAATTGGAAACAACTGCAAGAACTTAGAAATCGTTTGAACACTGCTACGTGTAGTGTATGACAAAGATGATTCAATTTGAACCGGTGTATTGAGATAGGTATAATTTTGTGATTTTTTTTCGGTGTATAAACAGACTAAGATTAGCTATATCTATCGTAATACAGATGTTCACGTTGGATAAGCTCTATTTAGAGGATTACAATTCCAAAGATGTCAAAGACTCAACATGCGTTATACAGATCTTTAAAGAAAACTCACATGAAAGAAGACCAAACTATGCATTTATAATACTTATATACATAAATATATATCTATGTAAGATATTATCTTATTTAGAACTGTTTTATTGATTTCCATTTTCACAGCAACCAGTTTTACTCTGGATTAACGAATCGCAGCAAACATGCCCACACGTTTCTGAAAACAAATGTTACAAGCAAAAAAACATAATTAACGCTGTACTGACAAGGTAGTTTCTCTTGTGGACAAGCTGTCAACAATGTCTGTTACGTGCATCTTTCTATTATTGTAGCTTTTTTTGCTAGGAAATCTAAAACTTCATAGACTTTGACAGCAGATTGGGCAATAAGAAGAATCCCACACTGACTTTCTCATGTTGGATTTATAAATAACTGGGTTCAGACAACTCTTCTGTGGGTTTGGTTTTACCAACTCTATGCCAACGAAGAAATAATACCAATTCAGATAAAACTTAAGAGAAACAAATCTGTAATATTGGAACTGGGAAATCCTAAACATAGAGGAGTGTCATAGTCATCTATTATGGTTTCGTATTCTTCTTGAATCGTGGCTGATAATGCAACAGTAACTCTCGAGAAGCATCTGGCATAAGCCATTTAAATTTTACCAGAAAGAGAGTAACACCAACTACAAGTGACGAACAAAGATGAGATTCGCTGTCGATATGTTATTTTATTTTGTTAGGACAAAGCAATAATTGACCGATCGCAAACTGAGAGTTAACCATACCCCAAAGCTTGTTATACCCAATACGAAATTATTATAAACAACATGCACCTTTTCGCAAAATACATTATTGAGATCCCTGCCTGACATCCTGTTAGAAACCTTCTACTAAACTGTAACCTCTGCAAATAGTTTTTGCTCGCCTACCTTCGAACAAACATACAAACGTTTAGCTCGACTGTAAGTCAGGTACAATGTTGATGTGTAGTTGTTTATGGTGATGCCCTGGTGATCACAGCACCAGATCCACAGTATTGCCAACGTGTCGGGTAATATGGCTGCATGCTGAGGAAAAGCGACGCTCGAATTGTTTCAAAAATAATTAGAATGACACCTGGCGACCTGACAATTGTTTTACGCTGCTTATACATTGGCTGTGAACTCAATGATTTATCACCACATCAAGCAGCTGTGAAGTGTTGGCATTCTTAAAGTTCTCGAAAAATAGAATTGTACACAAGCCAAAGTATTGTGAACATAGTTGCATTATTTGTCTCAAATTTCAACGAAATTATTTTTGCCAATGCACTTGAAATTCCTGTCGCGTTGCAATTTAACTTAATTTGTAACATATCGGATAAACACTGTCAAATGTACTCTAATAAAGCGTATATGGTAGATCAGAATGCCAGTGGTATAAAAAACAAGAAGGCAAGCTAATTTCAGAAATATACAAAAATCAATGTCGTACGGATCTTAGACGTACAATTGTTAAGGAACGGCATCAGAATGAATTGTTTATCATACCTTAAGCCGTGAACTTATGTGATAAGTTGTTCCCAATCACTGAGATAAGCAGATAAATTACTAATATCTTTAGGCACTTCTGTACAGAAATACACATTGAATATATATTCACAATAATCAGTATCCATAGTTTACTCAGTGACGTAACAACATGATGTGATAATATTTTTTTAAATAATACTTTCTTTAAAAAAAAATAAATAAAAATCGCATACACTACATGCTATTATTTAGAATCCATATAGTAAACGTTAACAATTATATGAATTATTTCTAAAGACATAACACTGCCTGCAGAATACAACAAAGGTATCATGTTGTGTTAAAAAGAATTATAAGTCATGTTGTCCAGGGGTAAATCTTCTGGATTTGCCCTATACTTAACAAATGTTGACTACTGATGATTAAACTTCCCTCTCCACCAATAAGATGATTTTCTTTTTGTAAGCATCGTCATTTTACTGAAAATAAAGCAAACATTCTGTTTACGAAAAGCAGATCTGTACACTTATTTTCTTGTAAGACACAGCTATTTACAACTGATGGGTTTAGATAATTAGCTATACTCTCCTTGTCATTCTAGTTTAACGTGTTTTGTGAAGAATTATTACAAATTTCGAGCGACAAATTGAGTAAATATGCTATACATGTCGGATATCTTGCCTCTATGTGATTTTTACATGCCAGGAACCCTGATCTAACCGAAAGAGATGAAATACTGCCTTACACGCTCTGGTTTTAGATGTGGTGATAGTATGTGGAGAGTTATTACGTAAATCCCAATAACCAAGACTAATTGCCTCTGCTGCGAGTCAGAAGAACGTCCCGAAACGAAGGAAAACATTACAGAAAAAGTAAAAAAATCTCACCAGCGTTTAATGGAACAGTGTCCTTAACAAACATATGCAAATGAACGTCAGCAGTTGCGTGGTATCCCTTTGTGAATAAAAATGCCATCAAAGCCACTTCTCTATTGCCACCAAACGTTGATCTTTGTCTAATAAGCACGCATTGGTAGAGAGAAATCCAGTATTCCAGGTATTTTAGAACAAATTTATAAAGGAAAATATTGGTGCTCTATTAAGAAGCATAATGCCAATCTGTTCAAAACACCCAAACTAAAATTATTAAGACGAACTTTTACAACGTGCAAATCGGCCAAAGTTTTGCCATAACAAGTGTTCGCTCGGAGGATCGAAGATGATTCTCAAAAAATAGAGTTATCAGCTAAATATATATCTCCGTCGATTGAATAGGTTTTTTTTTTTCACTTTTAGCAGGGGGGGAATTGATTTTGTAATAGCAATAGGAAGTATACGAAGCAATATCACAGAGGAATTTATGAAATAATAAAATCAATCACCTACGAAGGATATTTACTAAACATGTCTGCTTTGTTAACACACACGATAAACAAGACACCATGCACAATCAAAAATAGCACACAAACAACCAACGAAATTACAAGCAACTGTCTGACAAATCGCGTAATATCATCAAGTGTTCTTAAGAAAAGATTAGTTGGTGGTTGGTTGGGAGACTCATGTGTCCTGGTGCACTCTGAGCTAAGGGGTAGCAGAAGGTCGAATTGTTTGTTTGATTGGAGTACTCGAGTTTTCAAACTTATTTCACTTGTATGAATGCGTGCCAACCCAATCGTCAAAGGAAACCACCGTAAACAACGATGGCTGCATGCAAGACAGGCCAAAACATTTACATACCATTAAAAAAACAGGACACCACGACGGATTGGTTTTCTGTCCGTTTGTTCAGAGAGCACTGGGACACAGGATGCTCCCATCGATCCACCCGCGAGACCGAATTGTTGTGGCGTTCTATTTTTCAAACAGTAAATATAATTGTGTGTCTTCTGAGTTGTCGACATCATTAAGGGTAGTTGTATCCACCGATTGGGCTGACACGTCGTCAAGTAAGGAGTAAAACCATAAATACGGACTTAAACCCACATAAACAACAACAAAGGAATATCATAGAAGAAGGGGAAAGCATAGTTTCGTGTACAACACATTGAACAACACTTTTAATCCACATAGACTACATTGGCGTTTGTCGGGTGGTTGTCGCTCGGGCATGAGTGTTGGACTGATTTCTTCTGGTAAACCTTTGATTACATTGAATTAGATAAAGATATGTATTTATATCTAATTGGATTTCAGATATATCTAATTAAATTCCAGCTCTCTCTATTTGGATAAGATACCTCCAACTGGATAAGAAATAGTTCTTATTGAATTAGAAATATTGCTAGTTTAAATATAGATATTTCGAATTCAATTACACTTGCTCGACTTCAATTAGAGACATCTCCAAATCGCGAGAAAAACATATTCCCCTAATTGTGTATTAAATGATGATTTGGCCATCCGACAAGCACCCCGTGTGTTCAATCCAGAAACAAGGTCGGCTACTTGTGACCTTCTATTCTACACACGTTGCTGTAGAAATATGAAACTCTTAAACATAATGTTTAGGAGCAAATTGGACATTATGAAGAAAAGCAAATTGACAATGTCTTGTTGGAACTTTTCATCACAAATTTAGATTTTTCTGCGTCGTTTTCTTGCGTCGGTACGGTTTTATTAATTCTCTGCATAAAAAAATTAAAAACCGTAAAAACATAAATGCCTCCTTGTCGGTGGGATGTTGAACAGGCTATTTGTTGTGTGTGGATCAACAAAACTGGCACGTGTGCATCGAATGATATTCTCTCAATAGAATTATACAAATTATAGTTTGAAGAAATATATTCTAAAGTAGACATGAAAACTTATTGTCAGACTGAAGCTTATAAACGCAATGATAGTGTACAAGCCAATACTTTATGGGTAACAACTGTTTTGTAATTTTTCAGAAGGCGTTTCTATACAGATACTAGTACCGTTAACAAGCATAATGTATGGTACTTGTATCTGTATCGAAAAGTTGTTTGAAAAATAAATCAAGAAGTTCTTATCCATAAAATGTCTATTAATAAATGAATCATAGCTGTTAGAGAAGCAATACGTGCTTTTATTTCGGATCATAATGGGGGTAATATTATCAAATCTATACGTGTTGGGATTATAAGCCTATTCAAACATTTTTGCTAAAAGCCAATGGAATTTCGTTAACGACGGTGACAAATGGGCAAAAACAACCAGCTCTACAGACAGGGCTACTGTGATAATGATAAATGCTGAAAACAGAGTTTTACATGAAAGAAGAATAATATTGGTAACAACACAAGTGTTCAAGATTCTACATTTTATATAAGCAAAGTGTCATTTTATCATACAAGCCCATACATGTATCCATATAAATCTGTTTGTATGAAATAATTTAACAAACAGGCAATACAAAGAATCAAGTTTGTTTCTTTTCTTTTTTTTCATTAGAGTTTGAGATTATATTCAAAGAAATTAAAAAGATTTTCACACTTTTTCCTCTGTTCATATTTAGGTTACTTAGAAGCCAATTAATAATTAAGCTAGCAATATTAAGAAACAACAACAAAAATAACGTAAACCAAATGAGAACGAAGATCTTGCCAGCCAAACAGAGGACATAAAATGTGTCAAAGGAACGTACACAGGATCTTTTAAGCCGCTTTAAAGATTCAAATCGGACAGGCGGTGTTATGGCCGTTCTCCTAATGCTTCCGACCTAATGCGTAACCAATAATTGGACCTTTCTCAGCGACTGGAAGAAGCCAATCTGGTAAAACTGTACTTGTTTACTCTCTGCAAAAACAGATCGAACTCAAGATAAATTGTTGTTAATGTTTTTTTGATTGTTGAAAGTCGATCAGTGCAATGCAGTTTTGTCAATTAAATGCTAACGTTGCACGCAGAGACACACATCCTTAGCACTAAACTCGGTTTGTAAGGTACAATAGTGCTGTAACAATTATTGTTTAGTTTTTTGACAAAAGGTCACCCATGATGTTGAAGCAAAAAAACAAAAACGAAAACAAAGTTCGTTCAACTTATCCAATACGTGCAACACTATAAACGTTAATGTCATCAAATATAATTGTAGGACTGCAGCGCCTGGAAAATGTGCGAGAATGACGCTATATTGATTTGAACCTTTTATCGTTGTAATCCTGGTGAGAAAACATATACTTCCACTGGTATGTATTAAACAATGCACAAGATATGTTATGTCCACAGGCAGAGCACTTCATATTAGCTGGACTTCTCGAAATTTTATTTTCTTATCATAAAGACTATTTGTGTTCGGAGTGACACGACTTAATATTCTAATGTTACGAAAATATGATTTGTTATTGCAATGGTCTCCAGACGTAAGCTGTATGTTATTTAAATTGAACGACTGTCTGTAAGATTACATATGACAGGCTTACAACTCTACATTATTATCAACACGACGGAAGGTGGTGGGAATACAAGGCAGCTCATCACTGTAGCACATGGACAAAATGAACGGCTGTCGAGTAAAATCAATACTAAAACCTGTAATGAATTTCTAACGGAGATAAACACTTACGTCACGCCAACATGCTCAATTGCGGTTCAGAACGTTAATTCCAATAATTTTGTTTCTCGCCAAATTTTTATGTTCAGCAGCACGTTTGAATTATCCAGATGGACTGTATACAGAAAAACAAGATGCATGAACAAAACAACGCGATAAAATTATTTGTCACTGATGCAAAGTTTATCGTTTTGTTTGGTCATAATACCTATCCATGCTGCATGTTAAAACATGTCAAATGCAATCTAATCAAGCATAGATTGTAAATCCGAATGCCTGTGGTCTAAAACTTACAAAGGCAAGCTAATTTCAGAAATACACCAAAAGCGATTCCATAAAAAATATTTTCCAAACAATACCGTACAGACATACACTTGTTATGGAACGGTATGAGGAGGAATCACACCTTTTGCATAACATCTTAAGCCGTAAACTGCTATCATAAGTTGTTTCCAGTCATTGAGTTATGCAGAGAAACTCTGAATATATTTGGACACTTCTGTACTGTAATAAACATTAAATATATATATATATATATATATATATTTATATATATGCAATAAGCTGTATCCTTAGTTTACTCAGAGACATAAAGCATGCGTAAATACTATTTTTCTTAATAAAACTTTCTTTTTAAAAAAAAATTAAAATCGCATACAATGCCTGTGATTATTTAGAATGCCTGTATAAAAAAAATGAATACTTCTGTGAATTATTTCTAATGTCAAAACATTGCATTCAGAATACAATAAAGTTCTCATGATACGTGGAGTAGAAACATAAGTCATGTTGTTGAAGGGTAAATCTTATAGATGTGCCCTATAATTAACAAATGTTGATTACTGATGATTTTCGCTTCACCAATCAGATGATTTTATTTTGTAAGCATCGTCATTTTACTGAAAACAAAGCACACATTTTGTTTACGAAAAGCAGATTTGTTAACTTGTTTTCTTGTATCACACAGCTATTTACAACTGATGCCTGGGTTTAGATAATCAGCTCTACTCTCCTTGTCATTCTAGTTTAACGTAGTTTGTGAAGAGTTATTACCAATTTCGAGGGACAAATTGAATAAACATGCTATACACGCCGGATATATTGTCTCTCGGTGATTTTCACATACCAGAAATCGTGAGCTAACGGGAAAAGATGAAATACTGCCTAGCACGCTCTGGGTGTACATGTGGTGTCAAGGGATATGGGAATGTGGAAACACAATTCAATCAGTCACTACTTTTCGTGATAGCATGTGGAGAGCGGTAGAGTTATTACGTAAATCCCAGTAACCGAGACTAATTGCCTCTATTGCGAGTCAGCGAAACTTCCCGAAACAAATGACGATATAACGAACAACATGAAAAACTCATCATCGTTTAACGGAACAGTGTCCTAACCAAACATATCCAAATGGACGTCAACGGTTGCGTGATGCCCCTTTGTGATTAAATATGCCATCTTTGACTTTGACTTTATTACACCCAAACCGCATTACACGGTATATGGGAACAACATTCAATAATACACAATTATTACAATTTTGACCGACAATATGGTTATACATAAATATATATATATATATATATAAATATATAGGCATATACAAATATATATAGGCATACATTTTGCTTGTGGCTGCTGTTAATCATTTCA
>JAVFBZ010132515.1:5726-17847 GCA_032466195.1 Katharina tunicata | reverse complement strand
GCGACAGGAATGGAGCTATGTCACAGTCTGGTGACTTCTTGGCCTTCAGGAAGCGACAGGAATGGAGCTATGTCACAGTCTGGTGACTCTTTGGTCTTTAGGAAGCGACACGAATGGAGCTATGTCACAGTCTGGTGACCCTGTGGTCTTCAGGAAGCGACAGGAATGGAGCTATGTCACAGTCTGGTGACTCTTTGGTTTTAAGGAAGCGACCGGAATGGAGCTATGTCACAGTCTGGTGACTCTTTGGTCTTCAGGAAGCGACAGGAATGGAGCTATGTCACAGTCTGGTGACTCCTTGGTCTTCAGGAAGCGACAGGAATGGAGCTATGTCACAGTCTGGTGGTGGTTTACTTGCAGCTTCACTTATGCAAGGCACCACCTACTAGATTATTTACAGGCCACGGAGGATTGATAAAAATCCATTCTCCCCACTGAGTCATCCACAGATTAGCTTCTAAATTATCATATCTTCGTCTGCTCCAGTTTATCAAGCTTTCATGTCCGGTTTGGGGTACTCTACTTCTACTTTAATGAGTTCATAAATTTATTTTAATTTTTTTTAATATTTAAACACATCAGATATACATGTAGCAAAGCAAACAAGTCTTATTGATTTTTAAATTCACTGTTGTTTGGTGCAAAGCAAAGAGGAATTCTAATAACAGCAACCCTACAGTCTCCTGCAATGTAAACAACCAACAACTTTTCTCATCCACCTCTATGCGCGACAGATAGGTTAAACCTTTTTGTCATCATAATTCATTGAAGTTGTTGGTAGTTGTATGTCAAAACACCGTCTCACTTTCGAAGATAAATTACGGCTAAGTTGTATCACATCCCCAGTAAACACCGACATGTTTAATGTTGTGAATAAGATAGGATTGGCTTGTGGAGTAAACAAGAGGTATTGCAGCATGTACGACGCCCCACAAAACACCCATATTTAGATGCTGAACTCCAGGTATTAGTGATCAGAAATTGAGAGATGTGAATGTATCAACATTGACAGGGGACATGCAGTGCCGGTTTCCAGTCAACCCAGTGCCAGCTTTCACCACAGCCAAGTACTGCCACTAGAACAGCATGGTACCCTAAGAGCTCCTGCCCCTGTTTGTACCAGGTCTATTTATATACACCAGCACCAGAGTACAACTGCACAAGGGCTCTCATTTATACTGTATTTAAGAGCTAACAATATTGCTTACATGTAAATAAACCTTTATCAAATATGACAACAAAATTGAATATGTTTAAAGTATAAACAAAGTAAATTCCACTTATTGATTAACAACTTGTTATTTTTTAACTTTTCAATTAATAATTAAGGTCAGTGATTGACCGATTGTTTTTTCTCACATAAACAGACCTCTTTAGATAAAGATTATGGTCTATTACTCTAGATAAATTGGAATATTCGCAGTGGCTGGTTTAAAAAAAAAAACATGTCAGCTCCGGCAAGATTTCAAACTAGGCATGATTAGATGAGTATAATAAAGTTCTTGTGGCAAAAAGATACTACCCTTAATCCTCAGCAAATTCAGCCCAGAGGGAACAAATTTTAAGTAATTTATTGAAATTTATAAATGTGAATTTGGAACTGAAACTTATATTTTCCATTCAGTATAGTTTTAAGTCTGAACTAAATAAAAAATTCAAGATTGCGTTTCTACACTTTTTAGCCCTTGCATAATACGCAGTTGTTGAGAATTGAGGGTAGTGTACAGTACAACTCAATAAACCAAATGGAGGTTTCAGCAGAGATTTCCACTTCACATTTAATTCCAACTTTCATCCACAAATTTATTGTTTTTAAAACAATAATGGAGCATGAAGCATCAGAAAATCAGACTATTTTCTTTGTACCACTGCATTGACCTAATCACATATTTGCCAGCTTAAAATAAATATACCTGTAGTACATGTATATCTAGATCTGTGTGCGCTCAAGGCTAGTGCATCCGGTCCGAAGAAAGTTATGAAATTAGAATGCACGCTTAAACAAGATAGATCTATTTATAAACATAAAATCATTAAGAGTTTTGCTAACACCAAGTTCACCAACTGGCAGCAGATCAATAGGACCTACATGTGCTAGTCTAAGATAAAGAAGTACGGTAAATGTATACATAACATCAGTATATCTAGGACACATCTGTTCACAAGAACGTGGAAACATTACAAGCAAAAGACATACATCTGATAGGGCAGGCTTTGCAAGATATTCCACTACAATAGCCAGAAAAGACAGCCAGTGATTGTCACTCAATAATAGACGAGATTCACTGAACTATAAGAAAACAGGTTTCTATGAAGGGGGGTGGGTATGTGGGGATACGTATGAACCACTTACCGGTATATCAACCAGCATGCAATATATCATTTATTATAAAAAATAGAATTGTGTTGATTTTTTTCTATCACCTGTATATGAATGCATATAATTATTTGGTACCCTTTTAAGTATAAATCCATCAAAACATTTTACGCTAACATACTATAAATACCAATTATAATGTTAAGACACGAGAAGAAAAACAACCCTTGAACAGGAAAATAACATTGTTATAGATACTATATTCAAATAGCTTATTATTTTATCATAATTTTAAATATTTCAAAAAGTTCTTGCAGTCATACATGATTGGTGACAGGAAAATGAAAATCGGTTAACATGTTTGATAAAATCCAAATGTCAAAGTACTTAATTCACTCATAATATGCAATAAGCTCAAGCTGTATTACTGGAGGTACATGTATGCGACAGATAATGGTGGTATTATGTAATGTAATTATAAGCTTAGTTAGCATTCAGTTAAGTTATATAATAGATCAAGGCCACTAGGCCAGTGTTAACAGTGGCAGAGGTTGACAAATGTTATTGTTATGTATGTGAAAAAATGTCTGGCTGCTTATAAGTGCTTAATCACCTCACAGGGAGATGAAACTGCTGAATAGTAAAACTGTATACCAACAAAACAAATACATGTAACCATGGCTATCTGTAAACAATAGGGCTCTGATCTTCTTCCTTTTTTGCTAGTTTTGAACAATACAAGTCTCACCAGAACAATCCACGTTTAACAATCTATGAAATCCAGATGTGAAACCTCCTCTAAAATGATGGAGTCTGAATTTTTTTCCCCATTTACTCTCTATAGACCTGGACTTATTAATGATAGGGTATTTGAACCGCCTAAAAGCCTGCCCCGCTGCTGCTACCTTCAGCTCAGAATAGTAGCCCACAAAACCAGTCTGTGTCACAATTGAGTCATTGCTTACTAATGCTCTGGATAATCCATCGGCCACATCCTACCCGTGACCTATATATATATATTGAAATCTCTCCATCTTTATATAGATGTGCCTGGACGCTTCATCTTCCTTCAAGAAATCCAGCCTGAGCTTAACTAAAAATTTATACCAATCCATCTTAAATAACAGGTTGATAATATGTGACATGTGGGTAGTGACATTTTTTATCTCATAATTTGATTGAAGTCAGAAAAAATTTTGTTCATAAATCCCAAGAAAGAAAGAAAGAAAGAAAAAGAATATAACGACATCTTAACTCAGATTATGTTGGTTCAGTCTAGGTCGTGTTTATCAGTTGTTCCTTATGAGTTTCCTGATATATGTGAGTTGTAGGTTTTGCTTATTGCAAACCCCCAAACAAGTCGTAAACATATGTTCTAAACCACTAAGTCCATTTGAGATGCATTTTTACTAGAAAATACGATTCGTGAACTGCTTATTCACTAATTAACTATACATTTCCGTAAATCAAAGTAATAAACGTGTCGCGTTACAAACATGTGGTGACTACAATTGCTCCCAAATGCAGCATTACTACTGATTACTGAAGGCATAAATGCAGAGAATCACTGTTCATTTTCACAGAATAGGTGTCTTATGTGTACTTTACATTTCCGTTTCTATCAACGTTACATTTGACACATATATAATGGTGTACTAAATCATAAAAATGGATTTTTGGTTTTCTCCTAAAACTGTTATAATACACAGCAGTTTCACCAGGCCAGACAGACAGCACCGACCTCATTATACAGATAATAGGCCTACATTGTACATGGATAAGTGCATGTTTAAGTAAACAAATCAAATAAAAGGTTAAATCAGGTAGCATCTGGAAAGTTGCCATTTTAATGGAAGATACACAATAAACAGGTATATTATTGGACGATTGCAGGTAATTTCTAGTCAAAATCCCAGAATTTAATATCGGTATGGAGCTAAATGGTCTGTAGAAATAACAATATTAAATTTCCCGCAAACAACTTGGAGCCTGTCAACCGCTGTAGTCTATTTGTACTAAAGCCACAAATTTTGAAAAATCAAACATCCGGGGTCGTTTGCATCATGCAGTATAACATTATGTCCTAGATTAGATGACCTCATGACATGTTGAAGGCTTACATGTATCTCTAATACCGCTATTACCGTAGTGATTTCATCTGGTATTAGCGGCTAATACTGATTTAAGCAAACAGCTCCAGAAGAACGTATAAATGTTAAATGCCAGAAACTTTTTAGCAACATTGTGACAGTTGAATATTTCAGACACATATCAAGTATATTGATGTATTATATAACTTCTAGTCTAGTACACTAAGTTAACAGGAAGCTGTGCGAGTCTAGGGATCTGGTTCCAGGAAAATATCAACACTATGAAATGACTGGTTCTCACATGTAGATCAGTTATGTTTGAGAGGAATAGCAGAGAGAGCCAAAGGAGAAACGAACAACATTCATGAATATGATGAGTCAAGCAAATAAAATTCATGGTCTTCTGCTTTTTAAAACTTACATGTATGAAAAACCTAAATAGCAGTAAAATGTGAAAACATTTTCTATAGGGTGCACAAATGTGTGGATGTGTGTTTTGAACATGACACCATCTGACAAGGCCGAAAGTGCTGGGTATATAAACCAAAATGAATAACGATCAGAATTCAATCATATTGTAAAATATGTTGTTCTTGTTTATCTGCTGATAAACAAGTGACAATTTAGATAAATTATGGAATCATACAACGTAGGCATAATGTTAAATGATTGATAAGTAAATGTGACTTACATGATGCCAGTGTCTGTTTGTTCCTGAGGGTAATTTCTTCCAGCGTTTTACGAGGAGGACACAAGCATTACAGATTTCCCCCTCTCGCCCTTCCCCAACTCGAAAACATTTCTCAAACTCTGCTTCATATTTCTTACTGTCTGTGAAGCGAGAACTTGATGATTTTGCACGACATATGCAACAACCGTTTACGCTGCGATATATCTTGGGCTTATGAAAACTAAACATTTTCTGTTCTGTGGAGAATCTTGTCTCCTATAAATCTCTGTCGTTAACCGACAGGTATTGATAATGACGGTAAATTAGTCCAACGTCTGTTAGGTCACTGTCAACTCTTCAAGCGTGTAAGATAGCCACCTAAAACAACAAAATAAACCATGCATGACTTGAAATGTGGGTATATTTTTATAAGCCAGGGTAAAGTTAGATTTGAAGTTATTTCCTGCTCACTATTAAAGGCAGCAGTCTAAACCCTGTCAGTCAACCTTTAACACTGATCATATCTGAACACATTCCTCGCATCCTTTCTAAACTATCTTCATCAAAGACCTGATTTATTCGCACTTTTTATTAAAGCATTCAATTGATAACGTAGAGATCTCAACAGACCAGATTAATTGGAGATTTTTACTTTGTTCAATTTGAAGATTATATTCAGAGACAGAAACAGTTAATTTTAATCACAATTCTAACGAAGGTTAAAAAATAAAGAGATGCGAATGGTCAAGTTTACAGTGTAGCTTACCCGGGCTACCCCACTGAAAATATTTATAAATGACACATTTGCAGAGCATATAAGCGCAAGATTTGTTATCTTTCACTCAAAGCTACATGTACATCTGTATTGTTACAAAGCAAAGGTGCTTTTCTATTATTAATTGATGAACAAGAACGATAAAAAGCTAAAATTAAAGCCCTATTTATATCTTATTCCGAGTGTAACAAGTACATCGAATTATAAACCGATACACACACCAGATTGTCCCATTTATCTGATTTTACCTGTTAACTACATGTACATGTTACATGTAACAAGCAGTAGCTTTCTTCAATGTCTTGTGTAACTTGCATGTTTTTTTTTTTATATTATTTACATAATTGCAGTAAATGCAATATTGGCAAAGTGACTATATTAAAACTTTGTAGTTGAAAGGTCAAGAAATTTCAAGGGATTATCCCTGGATTTTTTTAAATTTATTTTCTTATTTAAACAATGTTTATTGTCGTGCTCATGAGTTTTTCATTTATATGACCTCTGCAGCCTTCTTTAAAAGAACAAAGTTTATATATAGTTTTGACCAACATTATAAAAAACTGAATTGTTTTCTCACGTTCTTGATCAAGCAATAAACAAGAGAATGGTCTACCATCATACATATTTTATAGACAGGGGCCTTAAAGATTTTCTTCTCTATACAAAGCTCCAAATGATCTTCATGTATTTAGACAGTATACAGATTATTTAGCAGAGATTAAAATATGCATGACATTGTGTAACGTATGTAGAACATTAACAAGTCCACAGTTAACCATCTACCGGGTAGTACTATAGTAACAATGTTGAATTGTTGATTATATCATATTATCACACTTTACTTTGAGGTTTACCTCTATATTTTCTCTAGCCATCCCTTATACATGTATGCTGTTATGATGAAGTATGATGAGGCAAACAGATTTGTTTGTTTGTTTGGGGTTTTACGCCGTACTTAAGATCATTTCACTCATGTGATGGCGTGCCAGCACGATCATTGAAAGAAACTACTGTAAATGACGCTGGCAACACAGAAGACACCACAATACATTTACAGGACAAAAAACATAATACCACACCCAGGAGGCTCACACCCAACCACCCACTGTGGGAAAATGAAAAACAGATACATGTCCAGAGAAGACAAATGTAGATTAGGCATGGTTGACGTCAGATGTTCGTGTCTAGTATGAACTGATGACCCGAGGTCTTGTTCTGCTTGCTGTGTTATGTTTTTCAAGGTTGATACAACTGGTTAGTACAGGTATTAACCAGTGGTCAAGGAGGTCATTTACAGATCGCCAAAACATTTGTTTAAACTCCACATTTCCTATAATAAAATAAGAAATCCTAGCAAAGAAATAATCATAAATTTAGGTGAATTCACCTGAACATCTTGGTACAATACACCAGTGTACTATCCAGAAAATCTTCTTGAGTTCTTATTTGATTTTTTAGAAAAAAATTTATGGAGGAGCACATGCGTTGATCAGTAACATTCAAAAGATTGTAGATATTTTCATGCAACAGGTGATATATTAAATTAATTTTCCATGCACAATACAGAGTTGAGAAAAATTTCTTCATAAAATTAAATTTTCGTAATTAATCAGTTGATTTTTTGGGGAAATCTGGTCAGTTGATTTTTTTATTTAAGAGTCCTGCTGATGGACGCAGTGTCAGAGACCCTGTATAGAACCCTGTATACATAGTCTACATTTATAATTTATTATAAGGGACATACAAATACAATTTGGGAGCTTTATTTTGGATAATACCTTATATCCCATTAAGTTTTTAGTAATTTATTGAATTTATAAATGTGAATTAACTTACTTGTGTTTCTACACTTGTTAGCCTTTGCATAACATGTACTTTGTTAGTGGTAGAGGGGTAGAATGGGTTGAATTTAGGGTAGGTAGGGGTGTATTTTGTTTATTAGTTGACTATTGTAATAGTACAGCGATAGTACACAACTCTATTGCAATACTAAAGATATTATTGAGAATAGTGTTGTGGATTGGATTTTGTTAAAATGAAGCTCAGAATATGTTCTTTGAATCTTCAAAATATAATCATTTATAATGTTGGTGTTTAACGATGTTCTCAAGATCATTTAATTTATCATGAGTACTTTGCTTTGCTTTGTCTGGTGGAAAACAAGGTGGAAAACTCGTAAAAACCACTCCACAATATCTACAGCTACTGTAAACATATCTTACATACATGTACCTACAGACAGTCCGCAGGGGGGATTTGAACGTGTACAGTATTCTGGGTACAATGAGGGGGGCTCAACAGTCAAACACTCAACCAACTTTTGAAATATAAAAATAATATTCCACCGTTACAAGATTTGTTTAAGAGCTGCACTATGGTTTGAAAAATATAATGGTGGTCCAGCATTTATCATTCTCAAAAGTCAACTCTAGCCAGATTATACAAGTATAGGCTTAATGCTTCAAATTGTTGTGTTAAATTTTTAGTACAAAGAATGGTATGAATCATAATGAACAAAAAATCTGCACCTAAGAGGACAACAAGATGAGAACACCTTTATACTGCGATTCCCACTGAATAATTTGACATACCTGTAGTAGACCAAAGTCTGAGAAACTGCGAGAAATGCATGTTTAGTTTCTATATTTCGGTTTATTACTTTGGAACAACTTTTACCCATGGCTTATTGGCATTTTTGAAACGTGTACAAATTTTAAAAACAATTTCAACTTTTCTAAATAATTAATCTTGCTTATTCTGTCAAAAATTTACAATTTTAATGTGTTGCTTTCACAAAGAACATAACAAAATTTATATTCTAGTTTTACTGAAGATAAAAAATAAACACATTTGTCAAAGGTTAAACCATAAGTGATGCTGCATTTTAGGAGCATTACTGACAAAACAGGCCTGTGTTGTAATGTTTTCTGGCATTTAACCTAAAATCGGTTCTCTATTTATGTTCATGATAACTTGCACGATCAGTTGCATTTGTCTTTGCTTTGGTTATTTTGAAATACAATAAGTAAATGTACATTTCGAGAAAAAGAACTAACAATCGCTTTATAAATAATATTAATACCAACTTCATTTCATGGCCGAACTAACAAAATCTGTTGAAAAAAGGCAAGTTTAGACAACCCCTTGAACGATTTGGGTTACCAATAAATCAGTCCTACTTAAATGAGTTAAGATAACCATAGGAAGACCCTGTTCATCCCTGTCTCCCCAACAGCACTGGCCTGAAAAACAATTAGGAAGCCGAGTTGTTTGCGGTGCCTCGTTTTTGTCCTGTATATATGCCGTGTTGTCTTCTTTATCGCCGGTGTCTGTTAGCATAGTTTTCAACTTTTCACTGATTGCGCTTGCAAACAGTCATATGAGTGAAATAATCATATACACTGGTTAAACTCCAATCAAACGTTTGTAATCTACAAAGATCCACCAATCCTATATACCATGTTTTAATGAGCCGAGATAATCAAAACAATACAGCTGAGTGAGCAAAACAAATTAAATGGAGGCAATACAAAGGCATTACATCAACAGCAATGTAAACAAGATTTCAGTCATACATGTGTTGACAGTACTGTTGTACTATACTGACTAGCCCAGCCTACTGCGTGTCATATTTAACGTTAAAGCCAATTATTTTTTAATACGTTGTTGGACTTATTTTCAAAAGTGCTGATATAAATATAATATATGAAAATAAAAACAAAAAACAAGGGTAAAACCACTCACGTGTATATGGTTGTTTACCTTTCCATATCTTCATGTATATATAAAACTGGGAATACATCACATCTGGGCATATATATTGCTAATAGAAGTCAAGGACCACAATTTACCACTGAAGGATATCAAACTCAATATGAAAGGCAGACATTGTTTCACTGTGCAGTATTTAAGATGAAGGTCTAGCATCCATTTTATAAGAGTACACGATCAGTGAATGTCTGTGTACATGACTCTACAGTGACATAACTCTATCTGTTTATAAAACAAACATTTAGATGAAGACATCCTGTTAATATTTACCAAAATCAAACCATATTTTCTACAGAATTCACAGATTTGAACTGTTATATTGTTAACTGTTGATGACTGTAGTAAACAGGTTCAAAATGACTAATACCTTGGCTACAGTTGAGTGAATATGTTTTAGCTACTTCCTTTCACAGTGTGAGTTTCAGCCACATGTCAGTCAGTACAACCATTTACATACAACAAAGGACTGCTCCGCCGACTCGCCGTAAAACGTGGCTTTATATCGCCTACTATAAATTCAAACTCAGTGACAACACAATCGACGAGTACTTAACTTACTGGTAAATACATGTCGCCTTCTTTTGTCTTAATGTCCCAGTGAAGAAAAAGTACAGCTTAAAATCCTCGGCGGATGAATGAACTCATGGTGACCCTTTCCTAGGGGCACGAGACTACCTCATTAACATGATTTATGCAGTGGTCATCATTTTGTAACTAGACGGGTATAATTTTATAAACTCACTTAAACTAGTAAAGTCGAAGACATTGTTTCAACAAACAAGCAAAGCTGCATACTGTTGAGGAATGTGCTTCCCTATGATGACACTGTTTGACGGGTACGTGGTGGAGTGTTTGTTCACAGATCGGCGGCGACCCGGTCACGGAACCCCCGCATTTTTGAACAAAGAATTCTCTTTGTCACAAGTTGAGAAAAGGCGAGTCAAAAATTGTCTAAAACTCCTCTAAACTAACGTGACAGTTCGAATCATGGCTCAGATATAACACTTCGAGCATCATTAAACATTATCTCTTCATTTTCACTTACCTAACAGGTCAATGATAACATGTACGAGAAAAAATATTATAGGATTTGGAAACCGTAAAGAGAGCCCGCGCGAGATGCCGGCTAAGCGAACTGTCAAACATCAGAAATTCCCCGTTCGCCTTCTCCTGCCGGAAACAGGCTTTAACAAAGGCAAAAGTAGTTCTGTGACAGTACTCTAGAACAATAAATACAGCCTGTCATTGTTAATTAGCAATGAAAACTGTCTTACCTAAATTTAAGATCTGTGAGTTTCCCTCCTCGGTGTCGATACCGTGCACTCTCATGAACTCTTTATCAGCTGTTCAATGAACACGCATGTGCGTGCGCTCTTATCATGCAAATGAAGCTCTCCTAAAATGGATTCGGCCTTTCTCGCCTGGAGATCGGGTGTTTACGGTAAATCAAACACACCTTTAAAAATACCTTTTCCCGGGAAAAAATGCACCTTTGTTGACCTAAGCATCTGCCCGTTAAATTAAAGACCCAAGACACAATGGAAATGTCCAAGTCATTAGCTGTAGTTCTTAGAATAGCGTTCCTTTGGACACATTTTCTGGTTTGACAAAACTTTAAACGTAACATTCTAGGTCCCTGGTAGAAATACAACAGTGTTTGTTTACTGGGTACCAGACAATATCATTATATATATTTGAATAAATGTAGAGAGAAAATTTTGCTTGCCTCCACCGGGATTCGAACTCGGGTCTCTGGCTAGCAGGGCTACCAATATATATAAATCTAAAATGATTTTAGATATAACAAAAAGATCCGGCTACTTTCTTTTTCGGAAAATGTAGCAGCGTACCCTTAATCACCTATAATTTCAAGCACACTTCTGCAAAGACTAACTTAACAAATTTATGTTTTCTGTATAATCCTAAATTTCCCCAACAGCAACATTGTCATCTGATAGCATTGTATTATTTCAGAGTCATTTAGGCTACATAGATTCCTAAGTTGTAATTTCAGTTGATTTAGGTGAATGTAGAAATTTACCAACTGAAAGAGCTGTTCAGTTAACTTGTTTCTACGACATCATTGTTATTAAATCTATGAGAAGAAAAAAAAACTGTCTTCATTACTAAAGTCTCATTTTATGACAGATAATAGCTGCCATTATAATCCCTAATACAGCGATTAGTTTCAGTGACGATCTAAAGTTTGGCTACCAAAGTGGAGGATAAGTTATGCACTTCAACGTCATACATTAATGGATGTTAAAATAGACATTGAATCGTTGTGCATAACTACAGATATTTGAATCCAGAATAGTCTTGCAAGTGTCACTTTGATAAGCCTTTGTTTTAAAATGCAATAATATATATATGAAATAATATGTGAACTAATAATGCCAAAATTAAAATCAAGATCCTTCTTAAGAAAACCGTTTTCTTCTTACAGAGCATATACAACCACTGATCAATAAAAGTTTATCAATCTGGAAGCACAATTA
>JAVFBZ010132493.1:0-23782 GCA_032466195.1 Katharina tunicata | reverse complement strand
ACCCAACTAGCCCAACCAGAGCAATGGTCTTGCTTCGATTGTTGATAATAGATATTTCAACCCACATTTCGTGAGCAAGCGGCCAACGTCATTTAGAATCTATTGGTGCCTGCGGGTTGACCGATACCTTAACAGAGCCTTATATAGTTTACTTCAGTTAACACTTCAATTTCTCGGGATTGGTAGTCAATCTACATTTGCAATGACAATTTAATCAGAATAAACGGGAAGAATAAAAATCTAAGTTAAAGCAAACTGTCACACGAAGCTTAAAGTACTCTTCTCTTGAAACCGGATTGAGTGTAGGTTTTTATAGTTAACGAATACATTCAAGACCGTAGCGTGATGAATAGGATTAACATTCTTAGACTTAGTGGAGCTATTACTTTCACGCATATGTTTCGAGTAACATAAAAAAGAGAAACTTTGATCAAGGAAGTCATGTTGGTAAAGATAATATATTTCGGCTTTATTATGTCATCGTCAGTTGAACATATACAGTCTAGCAGTTAACTGTATATATTATAATTATACGTTGATGACAATGGCATAGATAAGCTAAAATATATTATCCTTACCAGCATGACTTCCTTGTACAGATTGTCTCTTATTCTATGTGTTTGTTTGTTTAATTGGGGTTTTACGCCGTACTCAGGGTTATTTCACTTATATGAAGGCGGGTCAGCCCAATCCGTGAAGGAAACCACCATAAACGATGCTGGCAACATGCAAGACAGGACAAAACATTTACATAACATTAACAAAACAGGACACCACAACAAATTGGCATCCTGTGTCCCTTAGCTCAGAGAGCACCATGCCACAGGAGGCTCTCTCGGGTGACATAGAAAAAGAGAAACTCCAATCAAGGAAATCGTATTGGTAAAGATAATATATTTCGGCTTTATTATGTCACCGTCAGTCAAACATATACAGTCCAGCAGTTACCTGTATATATTTTTTGTCAAGAGTTACCTGTATATATTTATATACATTTATACGTTTTTGATAATGGTATAATAAAACCGAAATATATTATCTTTAACATCACAGCTTCCTTGTACAGAGTTTCTCTTCTTTTATTTGAATAAAGCTAATCTAGCAAATAAATAAATTATTCAAAATGTAAATATTATTGTCCAACTGTTAGCAAACGTAATTAGAGTCGTCCCAGCTTAATAATGGGTTAAGCTTAAGGGTAAAATATATCTAAATTTAGCAGCATGAAAACACAGAGATATAGAGACATGTAAACGGTAACATGTTTTCTCTATTTACCTGATGTTTGGCTGTTATGAATTATATACCATAAAACACAAAAGTCCAATGTTGCCTTGCAGCTTTGAACGACTGTGATATAATTGGTTCTGAACTCATCATTGACATTGTTGAGTTTCCCTATAATACATTTAATTTGGTAATACATATATGTTTAGTGCTTCGATGTGTGCACTCGGTTTATTGACTCATAAATGATTGTTGTTCGACGAGGTATTTCCCTTATTTGGTCAACTGCCATATATTCCAACAAGAAACAACCCAACTAGCACAACCTGAGCAATGGTCTTGTTTTTCGATTGGAAAGCTAATCTTCTAGTCGTGCTATTACAGCATAAATATATGCTCAATAATACTGTCCTAAGTCAGTGGAGTGTGTGCATCTGCACCTAATCATTTGACCTTTTAGGGTTCAACTCAACAAAGTGTGAAAATGATAGATGTTTAACAGCTTCCAATGACTGCACGGCTGAGGAAGCAAAGTTCAGAAATTATAGTAGGAAGTGTTTATAATGTGAAAACATATACGAAATATAAAAATAGTAATGTATATCGAACTCCAGTGAATATGAAAATTACTTATGTGGGTAATACAGACTTAGCAATGCAGAGCGCTTTCTGTATTGGATTTAAAGTGACAGGAAATTTCCAGATATGAATGCAGCGCTTCTCTTGTGAATATGAACATGGCTGTCTACCGCTTAGCGTTATCTGTTGTAACCTACACACTCCACATGTGTACAACCGCCTTGCATATGGCGGTAGGGTTTAGACGACTAACACGTTCATGAACATTTGCATCGCTCGTTGCAGAGATCGGTTATATGAACATGTAAAACTTATACAAAAAATTGTAAAACTTGGAACTTCGATACTACTCACAAACACGCAAAGGGAACAGTTAATTTGTTGACTTGTCTTGTTTCTACTACACCTACACTTGGCCAAACCGGATCAACCACAGCTTGAGTAATGTACCAATTCGGAACACACTTGTCTTGAGAAGAAAAAAAGGTTTAAATCGATGAAGTTAAGAAAGTGTAGAACTTAAGAGAAAAAAATAACTCACGTGACTGTTTATGCTAGATTCCGGATCCGGTATAAAACTGAGGAGTTGCATTGCTAACTTATTTCAAATATCCAACACACTGGGAAATGGTGACAGTGTTTTTCTCTTCTAACTAGAAAAAGCACAATCTGGATTATCTTTTGTGTCCTTGGTTTGTCTGTAGAAAAAAAAATATGGTTAGAGAACAGACATAAATTTACAATCCATTCTCATCAACGACTGAACTATTTCTCTTTTTTTTTTAAATTTATCACTGGAATAATTAGTGATAGTCTCTTTCAGATGGTTTGTATTCAGTTTGCATATAGTTGTTGCTACATTCTATGTACTATGTATGCTTTATTACTTGTTTGATTAAAAATAAGTTTGTTACTTAAATAGATTTTCGTTCGCGGTTCTTAAAATATGGCTTCGAAGTCTATATCCCTTGAATATTTATAAAGATCCAAATCGGCGAAGTAGTACCCTAAATCACATATGCTGATCTTAGGGACGAGCTTATTCGGGCTTTATGCGACACCTTGAATGTTGAATAAGCGACTATATAGCAGTTCCTATTGCCCGATTTATGATAATACCATTGTATATCTTAACGAATTTGCAACGGGAATTGACGATAACTACGTAGACAAAAACACAAACTTACATTATTATAAGACGTCTGTAACTTCCGTTTTGCTGAGAGGCCGCCTAGTTAGAATATCGATCAAATTACGTAATATAAACAACATTTTGCTGCAAACTGACGACGTGTATATGACTAACCGGACAACTACTGTCGTGCTGAGTGAGATGTTAAACAGCTCATTGAGAGGACTTGGTCATATATCTGTATTTATCGACCAGTGGCTGACACTGGAATCATTCTGCAATCCCCAACTCTCCCCACATGGAGGCAGTTATAACAGTCGATAAAATCTCACCGAGATTCTAGTTCTCCGTTTAATACTATTTTTCTGGAGGACAGATTTAATATGGAACACATATAAGGTTTTAATAATACAACTAACTTGATTATACTAGTTGGAGTACAGATTGAAAGCTGTACCAAAAATGCGAGCAAGGCTTCGTCCGTCCATGCGGATTGATGACTTGGTGATTGATTGGTGTTTAACGTCGTGCCTATAATGGTATTTTACTTGTGTCGGGTGAATACTCGAACAATAAATGACCACATTATCACAACCTTAAAACGTGAAGTATTTGGCTGTGTTGGACAGATATTGTTCCTACAGTGCTGAATAAAGATAGTATGAGATGGCTTACAAACATGCTGCCCTTAGCCAGTGTGTTCGTCCATACGGATATGAGTTTTCTATTATTATTTGCTTACGAAACACGCTTAAGATATAAGATATAAAATTAATTAATCTCGGCAATTCAAATTGTAAATGTATTTCAGTTGACAATATGTTTACTCCATAAGGACTAAACGTTATTTGGTATGACATAAAAAAGCGATGTGGGTTTCTGGTATCTAATTAGCCCTTTTCACACGCCAGGTTAATGGTCAATTGATTTATTGATTGGTGTTTTCTTGTCAAGCAGACTTTATGATGGTGATCTATTCCGATATTAAAGCGAGAGTAACACAACCAATAAAATGTGAGTTCACATTGAAGGGGAGATAGCTATTGGGATGAAGGATTGTGAGTTTTGTCAGAGATTGTCTTTAAAGATATTAAGAAGGATTAAAATATCTTGCCATTAATAAGCCATTAAGGCGCCTAGAAACCTGAGCTTCTTGCAAAAAGAGAAATAAGATTATCTATCCAGATAGACATATATCCTGATTGGCGCTTAACGCGTTAACAATGTTCAAGGATAGTTCGTGTATGTCACACCTCTGTCTGTAATCCATCAGCAGGCAGAAACACCAACACATCCAAATTACTTAAAGGTTATAGTGTTAGTTGTGTTGGAAAGACAATGTTCATACAGTGTCAATTGCGCTTGAACGAATATAAGCTGTAAATAACGTGGGTTTATTCAGACGGATTTTATAACCATTGCATACATACAATTACTAATAACTATAGCTTATATTTAGCTCAGTTATAAAATTTGAAGTTGGAATGCAATAACCCGATATAAGCGTCTGTATTCGTTCCTTCTGCTACAAAAAATGTTTAGACAAACAAAACATAATTATCTACAAAGGTTATATTCTCAGTGAAAGTCGAGCAAAATAGTTGAATTATGTTATGTTGTTTAAGGCAGAGTTGTTAGTTAGAATGAATGCTTAAAAAGTGTTTCAAAAGTGCAATATGTGATTATATATAAAATACGTATATCTATATAATGCTCAGTCGGTAAGAGCGTTGGCCCTGCTAGCCGGAGGCCCGAGTTCGACTCCCGGTGGAGGCAAACAAAAATGTTCTTACTCTACATTTATACAAAAATATATAATGCTTCAATGAAAAAGGCTTGGAATCCCTGAACCAAGCCTTATATGCAAAGGGAAAACTGAATTAAACTTTTATCAAAGAGAAAAATAAACAAATGAACGGAATGACAACATAATTACATACATTGGTTGCTAATTATAATGTTGCGAGTTACAAAATAAGCTCAATACATCATCTTTATTTATGACAATGAAAGGTTTTGATTGTTTAAGACGATGTTTCATTAGTAAATGTTAAAGCTGAAAATGAGTTTTGACTTGTTTTCCTCATCCAGATAAAGCAATAAGAGAGAACCTTTGTATCACAGTTTAAAGGTCTACTTTTTAACAGCAACATAAACTAGAAAGCAGGTCGATGCAGTACTGAAAAAATGATGGCCACTTGAAAAGGAGAAAAATATCTATATATTTTGGCGTCGGGAATTCACCTAATCGTAATACTTTATATTTAGCCGTGGTTTAATTTCAGTCTTATTCAAGGGCATTTCACTTATTTGATGAAATTGTCCACTTTTTATGAGAAACCGTGAGGAAAGATGGTAAAATCACCTACACAGAGCATATACGTAAACCGCAGACAATATTTAACTTAGAAATGCTCATTTGATTTCCAAGTATTTGCTTCTATCCTTAAATGGCCGACTCACACTCCACGAACACACAATAGTTGTCCTCGTTATAATCGTCCAATCGACATTTGGAACTTATGTAAGTGAAGTTTTTTGGTGGCTGTGTTGTGTTTTTTAACAGGTTTCTTTTAGGCTTCCACAATAAACGGGCCATGCCAGGATTTCATAGAAGTGAATTGCCCTTGAGTACGAAATAAATGTAAACCCCGCAGCTATTGTTCGGTAACCCAAGTCTCTCCGTCTTATCTTACCTAATATGTATCTGTTAATAATAATAGATACAGTCTTTTAAGATACACATCAACTGAATAAGGTAAAATCATGTGTCTTATTTGTACCTAATCCCAAATTGATCGATGTTTTGTTTGATTGGCTGTGTTTCATGCCGTGCTGGTGACTATTTTTCACTTATATGACCCGCTTTGCCAATATAGATTTGATACCTTTTTGCTCACTCTTTGTTTATACAGTCCGCGGTCCAAGTATATAAGTACCAACTCGGGTTTTCTCTCCAAATTACAACTGGGGTTGACAAAAACCAGTCTTTAAAAAAATCCTTCGTACTTTTGGCAGCCCTAACATGACAAACATTTCGGCAGATGGAAGGACTAGACAAGATATCGATCTTATTATGCAACGCAAAAACATTGTACCTGTAACGCACCAAACCATAGGGCGATACGAGAGACTATTGTTATTCTCGGTGAAATTTCACTGGGTCATTAAATGGAAGTGGTCATATATCTCAATATATTGCTAACTTGCCAACAGAACATCGGGAGCGTATTGAGGTACAGAACTCATTAAAGGAAGAAGACGGGTAGCTGATTGTATCGACCAGTGTCTGAGACTGAAACCAGTCTGGAATTCCCGCGCTCATGGAAGATGGAGGCGGCTGTATTACAGTGGACAAAATGTCTCTGCAGATAAACCGTCTG
The DNA here is from genome assembly GCA_032466195.1 of Katharina tunicata. Lineage (NCBI taxonomy): Eukaryota > Metazoa > Mollusca > Polyplacophora > Chitonida > Mopaliidae > Katharina > Katharina tunicata. The sequence continues at coordinate 17,461 of JAVFBZ010132493.1, read as the reverse complement.
ATAAAAAACTTTCAAGAACAGACTCGGGCATAGGTTGGATTGATTGTTGCTTCACGCCGCATTCAGCTGTATTTCCACTCCAATTTGGCGTGAACAAGATTGGTATAAAAATGTTGACCGACCATCAAAAAGAAAACCAAACTGAATATTATATTGTTTTTTAAATTGTATGAACCATTGTTATTATGTTATTTCGTTATCATCTCTTATTCTTTTTTTTTTCTCGTCTTCTCCTTATTTTAAGTATTTTTGTATCAGGGAAGATCAGCATTAACTGAATGAGCTTCATTTTGTTATGATCTACCCTCATGAAATAAAGTTTTATTATACTATTATTATAGTTTTTGCACATCCTAAGAACTCTCCGCAGCAAGGTGTCGAAGAAGCGGGGACATGCTGTTGTTATGGAGATATGAGAATTCAGAGGTTATTTGAAACTTGGAATACACATAATGTTTAACATAATACCATGTGAAATATGACTATAGTTGAGTTGTAGATAAAAAATACAAATTGATTTTTAATTATTTGAAAATTGAGCCAGTTTCGACGTTTCCAAGGATATTTAAGAAACAACTCAATTCAGAAGTGCTGTAGCTCAAAAAGTAAACATACTTTATTTATTTTCTACAATTTTGAAAGAGAAAATTCCCTTCTCCTCAAGGAATCACACTATAGACCAGTAGTTCGACAGATCAGGTTTTTTTTTTCAAACTATGCTCAATAATTTTGTTCTTACAGTTGTTCAATGGGTGAACTCTGCGAAATAACTACATAAATAGTGAGGCGATGGTTTTAGTGGTTCTAAGAGGAAACACACTGTCATATTCAGTACTGGATGAAGAGTATCTTTCCGACAACGCTAATGCTTCAAGGGGCTTAAAAGCTACAAGTGAAATAAGCTTTTGGCACGGTTTTAACCACCAATCAATCAATCAATCAATGCATAAACAAAAGCATCTGTTCCGAGAGCAGATATAACTTGGTTTGCAGCCATATATATTCCGATGGGTGATTGTGACTTTCATTTGAAACCTCACTTAAAGATATTGAGTATGGATTAAAAAGTTGCACTTGCGTCAACAGGGGTTTCAGACATATTAACAAGGCGCCTGGAGGACGAGAGTTTGGTGTTCCGTAAGCTTGGTTCGTTGATGGGTGTTTTGCATCGGCTTTTTAGGCTATACACTGAACAAACTATTTTAAACGTTTAGGAATATTCCTCACAGTTTCATGGACAAATTCCACAGCTCTTTGACGAGAGGTAGAAATCGCTGTCATCCATTCAAATCCGACGGGAAATCCAGGAATAACCCAATCATACAAAAATACTTAGGGATAATTATAAACATGATAACTGATATTCCACGAGTTTATGAACGGCCTGTAAATAATTTATTACGTTGCTACGTCACATATTTTGCCTTTTTTTAAACGTTGATACTTGTAAATGTAACGAAGAAGAAAAAACTGAATGAATTAGAGCCGAATGTATTATCTCGTAATTTACCAGTAACTTCTAAATTAATGCTGCTAAATCGATGTTTGAGTAAAGTAATTCGAATTGACATTACTATAATATTTGAGCCGGTTTGGGTGTTTAAGGCCTTGTGGAATTTATGACAGTTTGCTTTGCGAACAGTTAACAACGCGATCATCGAACCTATAATTAATGTGTTGTGTTGTGTTATGTGTTGATGATAACAAATATTATGTCAGGTGTACCGACAGAAACAAAAGCTTCTCCGGCCCGATTCACTAATGAGATGGATTGGCACTCTAACGAACGAAGGTCAACATCCCGGAGAGCTGATAACAATGAATGGGACCAGAGGACAAAGACATATAAGACAAACATGATAACACAGGCATGTCATAACCTTCACCGCAACACGCCATACCCAAACTGCAACTTATAAATCCATTCCTCAAAACTATTTTTTTCCACAATCGTTTTAAACCAAACATGGTTAAAGAGAAGGGAACGGGACAATACCGTATTTTGTTAAACAGTCCTTATCTATGACGACGGAAAATACCATTTATCCGGTGTTGAGTGGAATATCAGATAGCCCGAAATAAAGTCGTTGTATCGGAAATGTTATATTTTGTATAATATAATAGATTGGATATATTAAGCATATACGCTTGACAGATAAAACGATATGACTATTATTATTGTCGACCGACATAGTTAAATAAGAAAATAATACAGTTTAATTGTTGTTTAATAGTAATGGGTTGGCAACACACAATGTTTAAAAGTGAGCATTCATAAATAAAATTCTACTTTTAATCAACGAAACACCTTTTAAAATGTTGTTTGCCACTAGGGAAATGTTGTAATTTGTTACGCGTAGGGGCTCGGAGCTTTAGCTTGGGTTAAAAAATGTCTGCGAAGTTTAAAGAATTGCATAGGAATGTTTGGACGTTTACAAATTTCCCGCCCGTAGCAAGCTTGTTGCCTATACATGTACGTCACAGCTTGAAGAAGGAGAGCCCTTTCTTTGGTTATTAATTTGCGTGAGGATTATTAAAACCTTGAGGGTGGTGGTAAATAAAATAAACAGTAATAATAAAATCATATTTATTTAATATAGTAAATAAGAACAGCAGACAAAAAAACGTAGTAAAAGTTTCATTAGCCATTCTCTGGTCTACGCAGCCACTTGAAAACTTTCGTGATATCAAACGTCGACGGTTGACTCGAACATGTACTGGATACAGGGAAGGGAAATAAGCCATCTAAAGCCCACCCGACTGAGCCACGGCGCGGCTCATCTTTCTGTGAAGGTCACGACATTGTTTCATCTACCGACATTATATTTGAACATGACGTCATCACATAATGATTAACTATCAAACAGAAAATACCGTTTCTATTTAAACCAGCATCTGAACGAACATTTGTGTCAATACGATGACCATGTTAGTCACTTCGGCATTAGACTAGAGTGGCTTTAACCTGATGAGATTTCTCTCCACAGCGAAAACCTCCCCGACCTCTCGATACTCAAGGTTAGATTAAAGTTGACCAAGGGTATTTCACTAACATGATGGCAGTTTTTTTTCCAATTGTAAGTATAACACTGGATACATCCAGGTGCTACGAAGCAACTTGACGATCCCACAGGCCGCCAATAGAAAAAAGTGGCCTAAGTGTTGCTTTGAACTTTTACCGAAGATAAATATTAGTAGTTAGACGCGGTGGCTATGGATAATTAAATTTCAGCGCTGTACAGTGTACACCGCAGAACGTCTTTTTCTTATGCCCCGACATAAATACAATCAAAGAACAAAGACTGGGCAATTTAGACTAAAAACATTGACGTCTTGATGAATAATTTTAGACTCGGATTACATGACAAGATGTAAAACTAAAGCGACTTTAGCTTTCTAAAGAAATTACCCTTGGTTAAATTATGATGCCGGAAAATGTGTTTTAGAAAATGGGTAATTGCTTTCGCCGGAAACTTTATTGAATTTGTAAATCTCTCTTAAATTTATTGAATTTACGAAAGGAGCTGCTTTTTACAAAATTGCATTTTAGGATTTCATGCCTGGATTTTTGTTGGGAAAATGGCAAAACTTAAGCCAATATAACAAAAAAGTGTATGCATTCATTTTTTCGCTGTTGTTCTGGGAATCAAAATATGTGAATGTTATTTAAATACCGGATTAAACTGGTATGAGAAAAGTGCATTCTACAAAGTGCATTCTACAAACGATTGAACAGAACGATCGAAAACATACGAGGAAACAATTCAACACATCTGCAGCTGTGAACAGAGCTACGCCTTCAAGACAAATGTATGCAGGTTGTATACACTTTCTACGCAGGCCTTAACGAAGGCATGGAATTTTCGCAGCCCTGTACATATCAACTAGAGAATAAAAACTGGATCAGGATCAACTTCAAAAAAATTGTTTCCCTTGGGCATGTATCTTGTACATTATATATGCCGTATTTAGATCCCCAACTAGCACAAGGTCATTTTGCAACCATCGAATATAATTTTAGAAACTGGTTCAGATTTGACAGCGGCGCCTGTTAGAGTGAAACACGGTAGAAGTATACAGTAACTGTTGTAACGAAGACAACAACACCTCGCTTTACAATCAGGACCATTTTAGTTACTGAGACGGTACGAATCCGTCCATGACAATCAACAAAATGATTTAACTAAATATTTTATTAGTTTATTGTTTTGTACATGTTCCAATGACTGCGGAATATAAGGGAAGTTTTCCAGTGGCTGCGGAGATCGCGGGGTTGTTTTTACCATGTTTCTTCCGGTTTTTCTACATACACCGGCAACGCAAATTACTAAGATTAGTAAGTCGTCATATAGGTGAAATACTCTTCAGTACGACGTTAAACACCAATCAAACAAACAAATCCAATGACTGCGTCTTATGCAGTTAGAGAGAACAGTTGATCCAGCTGTAATCAGTTATCCGAACTAAGTAGCATAAATATACTTGACTGATTCAGATTGTTCCAATACGTCAAAAGTACTTTAGTTGACACTACTAAAGAAATTATGAATGGTCGGTGGTAACATCTATTTATCGGTAACATGAACTCAATAGATTTTTTTGTTTGTTTTGGGGTTTTACGTCGTACTCAAGATTTTATCATTTATATGACGGCGCGCCAGCCCAATCGATGAAGGAAACCACCGTAAACGACGCTGACAAAATGCTCTACAGAACGAAAGATTTACATAACATTAACAAAACAGGACGCCACAGAAATTGGGTATCCTGTGCCCTTCAGCTCAGAGAGCACAAGGGCACAGGAGTCTCCAGCCAAACAACCCGCTCTATCGACAGACATGTGCAGGTAAACATTGTGTCATCCACAACGTTTATGAACTGAATTTTATTCCGTCAGAAGACAGAGGACGAACTAACAGGCAGTGTCTGAGTATTTAATGTAATGACTGGTATTTCACCATTGGCTCCAAAAGCATATAACGAAATACCGGCTACCATAAAATGTAAAATATTGCTCCTCTATTGCTGATCAAAGACAGTATATAAACACAGTTGGGACAGCCTGCCCTTTACAAGACAACACGAGTATAAGAAGGCCTGAGTGCATTTCACAGAACATTTTATCGATCGGAATCAGTAGTGTTTCCACTAAGGAAGACATTTGAATTCCACAGTCACCAGGAAGATAATAAAGTCTTAATGGGCAGAATCTTCGATTTTATATTTTTACCGTGTGCGAGAAATTTAATAAACGAAAGGCGATGAAAACGATTTAGAATCTAAGAATGAAGAAACTATAGAAAAATATGTTCAATTTACCAATGTTAATTTGTGAGGCCCTACAAAGGTCTCACTATTCCGCTTTCAGTTAGGAATTTCGTCGGGGCCCTCAGGCTATGGTCAGTATGTTTTGAGGTCCAGTGTCATACTTGCCTTCGGAGCAGAGTCTTTCTAACAGAGCTTGCACAAGTATTACATATTTTTGTTGTGTTAAGATTCGCTGTTTGTTTTTTGCGTACACTAAGGTAATATGCATCTCTTATACCACCGCCGGTGCCCTTGAGAATAAAGTCAATTCAATTCAACTAAGGTAATGCATGTTTAATACATATCTAAAGGGCTTAAATATAACAACTAATAAATCAACATGTTTTCGAGTTATAAACTTAGATTTTGTTTGATTGGGGTTTTACGCCGTATTCAAGGTTATTTTACTTATGTGGTGAAGGAAACCACCGCAAACGACGCTGGCAACATGGAAGACAGGACAAAACATTTAAATAACAATAACAGGACGCCACAACAAATCAACCCACTGTGCCTTTTACCTCAGAGCACCACGGCACAGGAGGCTCCCAACCAACCACCCGCTATAAAATTAGAAGAATAAACTTAGAAGAATATACAAATGCGGACTAATAATACTAATACTATGTAAATGGAAACATATTTGATTGGTCGTTCTGCTTTACAGAAAGCCTGATAACAGATCGAATAAACAACGAGACAATGTTATGCTGGAGCTTTTCACGAGTGTGGTCTACTTGATTAAACAAAAAGGTGATTTCCCTGGTTGTAGAGTTTGTGTCTCGGTTATTGAACTTTCTTCAGTATTCTACAATAACTGAGCGTACGGAAAATGTTAAAATTGTAAATATTGTTTGATTTGTTTGAAGTAAAACAATCAACATTTCCAACGGACTATGACCTTCAAAGGCTTAGACGTTATCTGTTTATAACATCAAATAAACAAACCAACTGTTATAGCTTTCTGTTTGACAGATGGTTCAAAGAAAAGTTGTTTTTAGCATTTGACGACAGCATTCAAATGTTTCAATTGTATAGTCTTAGACTCCACGGAGATAATAGAAAATATCTCTGCTGGATCAACCAACGTCATTTTAACCATTAACATGTGCTGTCGGCTTAGCTACAGAACTGCGCCATGCTAAAACATTGTAATTCCCGCATCGTATAGGGAAATGCGGAGCACAAAGTTGAAACTTACCGTCTTATTCGATACTTATTATACATTTTCTCCAATTCTTTGCGTAGTTTTTATCAAAATATTGTATTTGAAGTAACTTCTGAATTTGAAAAACTCGCTATGTGGCAGTAATTTGGAAACAAAAGTCGAGTGATTGAGGGAGATTTTCAAATTTGGCCGCCATCTTGCTACCCTTGTTGACAAATAAAATGAGCTTTTACATGTTACTAATGCGTGAGGTGCGCATATTTGAATATCTCTAAAAGTTCAATTTACCAAACAGAATTGAAAATCACTTAATTGGACAAGTTAAACCCAATAAGTGCCAAAACTAAAAATTACACATTTTTGTTCAGTACTGTTCTGTATCGTAATATATGGATTACGTAGTAGACTAATAACGATACAGATCTCTGCATCTAGTGTCTGCTCTGTTCGGCACGTCCATCGTTTTCATTTTGACTAGGACCTACAAAGCTTTTATAAGACACCAAGTTTGAGAAATAACCACTTTTCTCAAAACTAATCAAATAAATGAGACGAATCTAACTGGATAGGTTAGGTGTGTAGTTGTCAACATTTAAGGCTTCAGATCCAACTGAACAGTAGTGTTTAGAAAAAGGCTATGTAACAACAACCGTCTTGAAGCAATTAAAATGCAACCACAAAGTTGTTTTCCCGTTTTGACTCTCGACACGTTTACTCAGTCAGATAAAATTGGTTTATTGATTCGTGTTTAAGACCGTGCTCAGTGTTATGGCCATTGCACAGTTAACAAACGGAGTGTTCAAGAGCGCACATTTATAGAGTGTACGCTCGTGGTCCAGAGATACCCCTCACCTATTAGTCTGCGAGTTCAAGCACTCGCTCGGACTATAGTTGAGTTGGTCTGCCATCTACGATGATTTTTGTTCTAAAGGAATACCCCCATCAAATCCGGGTGTGCAAATAGTGTAGCACCTGTTCCGAAATGAAATACGCTGAACAATGAGTATAATGTTTGTTTGGCCGTTTGAGTGCTGATGACATCGCTCTGCCTTTCTATGCGCTTAATCAAATTGTCATTTATAATTGGTCGTCTCTGCTTCTGGGACCCCCATTTTCTCAACAGTCATTTATGCTATCGCTTGCGTGCTTGACCAGAGAAGGATTATATCTTTCGAAAGAAGAGACACTGTTTGATAGGCGATATCGGGTAACCCAGGTACAAAAATTCAAGAGTAAAAAGCAAACTGAGAATTCGTGAGAGTATGCGAAATCAGTAGAAACCAAGATACAGTCCACACAGAATAGATCCAAGTATAGAGTGGTTTCACAATACTTGTTAAAAAAAAATATCATGTCAAAATGTACAAAGTGTTATTTGTCGTTTTATTTTGGACAAGTCTCGACAGACTTCTTGGATATCGCATGGACACCCAATTTTGACGAGCTTTTACATTTGTTACCTGCATAATATCCAGGCAATTTAATAATTTAGCAGAAAATTTGCATAAATAGCAACGTTTAACGTCGCAAATCTTCCTACAGTAAAGAATGGTGTGTATGAGTTTCAAAGTGATATTTCCAATGGCCACTGTGATGTGGGTCGGACAACAAAAACTTGACACACAGCTTATTTGCATAATTTATAGGGAAATGTGTTTAATTCCATTAAATTGTGTATGTTCCACATCTACATAAGGAGACAAATTTAGTACAAAAAGTTTAAAATAAATAGTAGCCGGGGTATGACTAGACAAAAACAATTCATACACAGCTTATTTGCATAATTTATGTGAAAAGTATAGCATAATTCTGTAATATAATATCCATGTTTCACATTTCAATATGGAGAAGAATGTAATATGTCAGTTTTAAAAACCCCACGTTAAATAAGCAGCTAATTCACAGTGCGGACAAGTTTCCCGGACGAAGATACGGACAGAAAAAGTTAAATAAAAATACCCCTAATTAAATTGCAGCAAGCCAGCTTTATGTTTATAATGAACACAGTTAATTTGAGCGGTTAGAAAACAAAGTTATAACTTGCATTATGATACACGCTGTTTTCAAATTGTTGTTTTTCCTGGTTTGAAAACGTCAAAACTGTAGAAACGGATGTCAATGTTTCTTAAAAATAAAACTGATTTTTCAATTTATTCCTTCGTATCTGAAAAAGGAACAAAATATTTGAAGAAGAAACGATTAAAGTAAATGTCCCATGAGCTATTCAAATCTTACCTCCATGCTTGTGTCACGTGTAAAGGGGTTTCATTTGATTGTTTGATTGGGGTTTTACGCCGTACTCAAGGTTAGTTCACTTATATAACTGCGTGCCAGCTCAATCGGTGAAGGAAATCACCAAAGACGACACTGGCAACATAGAAAACGTCACAATACACTTACAGGACACCACAACAAATCGGCTTCCTGGTGCTCCTTAGCTCAAAGAGCACCAGTAGGCTCCCACCCAACTACTTGCCGCGTAAAGGGGAAACGTGACCCAGCATTTAAAACGGGAATCACAAAAAGGTCCACAAAATCTGCATGTAATAATAGGCTCTTTTAAATCAGTTCTTTATTAGTTTACTTGTAACTGAATCATTTGTTTTATTCTTGATTTATTAACCGTGTAATGAATGACATTTGCTTTACTCGTAGGAGTGTAACTGAAATATTATGTTTTCCCAGAATATTGAAACTCAAAGAAAAGTAACGCAATATCATTTCAAAGGCAATAAAAAGCCGGTCTAAGACTGCGGCTTCAAATGACATATTTCGACAGTCTTGGTTACAACGTTTGGCGTCTTGACTCGTCAACCATGACGCCAAACTCGTCTCGTTTCCATTCATAACATCTACTATTTCACATTGTCCATCCAAATACATTAATAGACCAGCTCTAAACATACTACTCAGGCAATCCAAAGTGACATTACCACAGTTAATAAGACACGAGTAGTCATATAACTTTAATTGTTCCGATTTTGTAACAAGACACTGGAGCCTCGATGTGTCATATATCGTATTTATTGACCAGGTTCTGAGACTGGACGCATTCAGCAATTCAACATCTCCGCTATCACACAATGGACACGATCTTACTGACAAGAACTGTTCGATAAGTAATTCTCAGAAGAACTATTCTGATACATGTAGATGGTTAGACTCGGCTTTTCAAGTTAGATGTGAGTTTTTGTTTTCAATTTTCAATAATGGCTATGGTGCAAGAAGTGAGGTGGTAACAATTGACAGCCGGTTTCTTTGATTCACGGAATTTTTCAGAACTGATTATGTAGCTCAAAACATTGTGCATACCATCAGTCCGGTGCCAAATCGCCAGCAGTCAATGATGGCACACTGAACCTCTCATTGGTTGAAGTAAAATAAGTTGGTTGTACAGCAAATTATGCTCAACTGATCGACCGGTTATGCACGAGATACCGAAGGTTTCTTTAGATGAATTGGAAGGGCTAAACAAATCGGTCACCGTCAACAAACTGATTGTTCTTTAGGCCATGTATTACATAGTCAAATACGAGATAGATATTCGAAAGTGTGAGAATGACTAAAATATCTTGCGCACGAGTCCAGGTTCATGCTAAATATCACATGAGGGTATATTGCAGAAAAAATAATAGGATAACCAAGGCTGTGTATATGTCAACGTTTTCAAGTATATGTGAACAAGGCCCGTATATGTAACCAATATAAGGTTACAATTAGTGTTTAACATCGTACTCAATGATAATTTACATACATGTATATATCACGACGTTTCATGGCATTATATGACAACTTTGCATCGAGATGAAACGTTGTAAAACTATCACCGTAAAAACAATCTTTCGGTATATAACTACGATCGACACGCGGACTAATTTGAGCATGGGTAATCTGAAAGGGGAAAATGGCACAAGAAACATGATACATGTATGTATAATTAAAAGAAACTAAAATCGACTTTCTGATTAAGCCATTTGGTTTTTGTTTTGTTGTCTTTTTTGCGACAATACCTCAACATCATTACTACTTTAGATTTGAATTAATCTCTTTACAGCCCGATCCACTCAACCCCCTGCACATGTTGTGAAATGACAAGCTATCAACTCGTTAATCTCTCATACGGTTTATAAAAATCGATAGTGGATTTTTTGCGTAACGTGTTGGGATTAGTGTAGGTCGTTTTCTCTATAAGCCTCATCAAAAAAGTCATGACTGTATAAAATATGTTATTGTTATTTACTGTGTCAGATGGAACAGGTATCTATGGGTTAACCGAATTATTATGAAGAATTTGTGTGATATTGTGTACTAAGTTTGATTGATTAATACCGAAGCCTAAGCGCTGCCTGTTAATGAACGGCAGCTAACGTTCGTAACCCATTTCTCTGCGTCTAGTTTAGTGTTTCGGCCTCAGTAGAATTCATTGGAAAAATCAACAAGATAAGTAGTTCAAATCATTTGAGACCTCAAGCTACAGAAGTGCTTAAAGAATTTGCCTATACAAGGGCAGAGTTTAAAATTAAATATTTTAGAACATTTCGAACGTGACCAGTAATAAAAATTTCGTCGTAAAAGATGGCAATAGTCAGTTATCGAAACGCCATGGTAACAACTTAATTTGTCTAGCATGCGTCATCTAACCCGAAACAGATATCCCAATATCTGGTATAAAATTGATTGATTGATTGATTGATTTGGATTTTACGCCGTAATTATGGTTATTTCACTCATATTGCGGCGTGAAATTCCAATTAGAGAAGGAAACCACCCGCAACAACATTGACATCAGACAAGAACGCCAAGGGACAAGGACAGGACTCAAAACAGGACACCACAACAAATCAGCTTCCTGATGTCCTTTAGCTAAGAGAGCACCAGGGCACAGGAAGCTCCCGCGATCAGCCACCGCATAGAATTGATATAGCCGACTGAACGTGACTGTGTTTATATTGCCAGATTGAATCGCCTCTCAGATACATGTCAGAAATGTTCTACCAGATTATACGAAAGGAAATATACATTACTTTTAAATTACTATTTAATAGTATAAGTCCGTCACACGCCTTGTTTTACTAAAGCACATTCTCAACAATTATGCCTTTGTTACCTACTGGCATGTTGGCAAATATAGATTTTCAATATTGGGACGTTTTATTTAATACTACAAATAATTTGGCCTGAATGAAAGGAATCTGGAAGCGAAAAAAGAAATAGTGTTGGGTAAAATAGGCTTAGGCATAAAACCAAACTAGTTTTAATCTAATTAATCTGAGATAGTTCGTCTGCAGTGAAAATCCGTAGGGACTACCAATCAATTTACAGATATTGAACCATGCCATACCAGAAGAGTACGAATAGTGAGAAGGGATCAAAGGTAGATCCCATACCATCACCTCGTTGGATTTTTTGACTTACAGAGGGCGAGAAGTTATTGGATCTCTTAGTAGCTTTGGTCGATCCGGATTGAGACGAAGACTGAAAAGAATCCAGTACAAATCGATGCAACCACAAAGGCACGCAGAGGTCAGCACGCCGCATAGATCAGTCATATTGGGTGCAAGACGTCTCTGATCTATAGAAACATTGTCGCGCGCCTGTTTGTATGCGTGTATCTATTGACTGTCCCCATACATTTAAGCTCTAAGCCACAAAAAAAAACACGGTAACTGACGTGTATATTCTAATACATTTGTGGCAAACCAAGATACTCTTGATAATATCTCACAGTGTATATTTAATGATACTCTAGATTTAACCTTGTACACATTTAGTTCAAAAGCCTATTTTTCAAAGATAAAATTGATTGATTTTAACTTTGCGTGAATCTATATATCGCCTATAAAACTTTAACATTTACATGAAGTCATTGTATTGAGAAACATCAACACTAGCTCATCAAACAAGGCCACAGCAGATTATATACATAATGCCAAGACGAATTACTTTACACATTACTTACACGATTCTTGACAGTCTGCTGCTGGTTGCGGTAAAACGTTTATCGCTTAGATGTAGTTCAGCTGACGCGACCCCAAATTTATATGGAAAGTTTCCATCACATGCAGCCGACCACGCCGCTTATCCAGGTTCCACTAAATACCTAGCTGCCTTACAAAGTAGAAACAAATTCCACCAAAAAGCTGAAAATTATTTCGCAACAGTAAGATATTGAACGAAAATACGTTTTACAGCGACGGATGTTTGAGATAATTAAATTTAACAGCTGGGAAACTCCGAGCTACTTTGTCTTTGCATGGAGACAAATGTAATAAACAAGCAGAAAGGCTTTGCAATTTGGAGTTAAAACAGTTGATGTTTTTGGTGAATTAAAACACTGATTGAGTGCTTATACATGACTTGAAGACGAAATTACTTGAAGTTTCTGTTTTTTATGCTATTTATTACTACCGCTTTTAACATCAACCGCGCTAACACAGCTATACATTTATGGGAAGTTTTTGGCGCTTTTGGAAGATATGTTCATCAAATGCTAAGTAAATACTGGATGACTGAATGATTTGGTTTGTTTGATATGGGTTTCACGCCGTACTGGAGGTTATTTCACTCATATGACAACGTGAATGAAATCACAATTAGAGATACTTGCAAATCACAAGACACCACAGCTAGACATTAACAGAACACCACATTAAATCGGCTTCGTTATGCCCTTTAGCTCGGAGAACACCAGGGCACAGTATGCGCCCGACCAACCACCTGCTTGGGACATACTGCCATTAGCCTAAGGACTAGAGAGCGCAAAGGCACAAGGGCCACCGATACCTCCAGCGGGTGCTGAAGAAAAAGACACAAATCATCCACGCAATATATCTTATTATAGATCAGAATTTAAATTGACAACGCTGTAATTATTCTTCATGTTAACTTGTCAACTAATTTGTTATTGAAACATTAACTTTCTGAATATGGCTGTCGTCGAATTATAAACATCATCTAGTATAATCTTAGTTCATTCAGTTTCTTGGGAACATGTTTAAAGGGAAAGTACTATTAACTCGAAACAAACTACAGTCGTCATTATAATTATAAAATAACATGATCACGTGTAAATTCACTTGTCTTTATCTACTTAGATATAAATAAGTACACGATCCCCGTGTTATGTACTTAAGCTTATACCAACCACCATTGTGTAGACCTACTAAGTGTGCCAAAATTTGGTGGGGTTGTTAATATTTTAATGATGATGTGGTTGGTCTGGTTATGTATTAGAGTGTAACGTACGACTTTAGTAAGGATTTTGTATTCATCCGAAAGACGATAAGCGACGGCATTTAAAATTTCAGAAATTTCCCCTGTCAGTTTTAAACACGTTTTAATTGATTTCAAATAGCAGAGAACCTTGGAAAACCACAAATCCCATCGGACATACTGTTATGTTGTTATACTAAGCACTAGAGGAACAGTGTCTTCCCAATTGCGCTAATACTCAGAATAACTTCATATTATTATGGTGTTCTAGAATCGCTTCCTACTGATCGAAGAAACGGCTGTCATATTAGTCAACTGCGAGGTTTTAATCTTCAACCAATTATACAATTCAGTCTGATTATTTTTTTGAGTGTAACCTACGGTTTTAGTTGTGCGAATGTTTAGTCACCCGGAAGACGATTTGCGAGGGCATTTAAAACTGAAATTCCCCTTTCAGTTTTAATTTATTTCAAATACTAGATAACCTTGTAAAACCAGTAACCCCATCGGACTTACTTTCATGTTGTCAAACTAAGACCTAGAGGAACAGGGCCTTCTCAATGGAGACAGGGCCGGATTTACCAATAGGCATAGTAGGCGATTGGCTTAGGGCCCACGAGTATATGTATACACTGGATACTGAAACATGCCAGCATTTCTATAAATGAAGGCCCACTGATAAGTTAGGCCTAGGGCCCATAAATAGGTAAATCCGGCCCTGAATCGAGTTAATACTCAGAGGGACTTCACATTAATATGGTCTGCTAGAATCGCTTCCTGCTGAACGATAGCACTGTTGCCATATTAGTGAACTACATCGTTCAATGGTTTTAAACTTCAACCAATTATACAACGAATAACATTTGTACAACTTTTATTTCATTGTTTGTTGAAAAAAAATTGTAGGTAATCCTCTTTATTCCACTAATTACAATTCAAAACCAACCAGCAAATTTGATTTTCCTTTTCATTTAGCCTTATAAATACATGGACAACATGAACTTCCATGCAAGCAGACCTTTAATGATCGTCATGGTGTATAATTCCTGTTTTGTGATGCTCTTGCATTAGTCTTAAAGGTAGAGGCTTTTCATTCAGGTTAAGAGAAAACTTAGTGTAAATTAATTATTTAACTAGACAAGCTTCTGGTGCAGAGGTGCGACAAAGTTCCTTCGCAGTCGATCGTAATTGCCAAAGACTATCACTGACCTAAAACGTTAGTGTATTCCTCGCTTCCTAAGGGAACAGTTAGTTTTAGGCTAAGGAAATATTATCCTGAATCCTACGGGGTTGTCAGCAAAATCATTTGTTCTTGTTTTCCTGCTTCGTTTCTTATCCAGAGAGTGTCTGACATAGTCAAGTGGCAATTGGTCTTTGCACTTCATAACAACATTAAAGTGGCGAATGCATTGGATTTGATAGATGCAGTCACACATCTCACTTTATTGCCCACTTCTGTACTCCTGGTATTCGCAGTCCCAATAAAAGCTGTTCGCAGCAAGTCATTAAAATCTTGATGAGAGAAACAATTCGAAGGAAAATCCCCTCGAGATCTTTCTGATACAACGATTAAATAACCCTAGTTTGACACCTGTTTTTGAAAAGCAATGTATTTCAATCATAAGACGACGGTTGGGAACTTGGGATTCCCACTAGGGAAAGTCACTGAAAAGACACAGCATAAGCCGTGTTACGAAGATTGAAATAAACAGAGATTTAACATTGCACAAAGACAGAAAAGATGCGTTTCTTTGATGAGGGTACATGTAATGTAAAATGAAATGCCGTAAGGTCTCTAAGTGAATATTGTGTGATATATAACCAGTACCTAACCGTACTTTAAAGGGAAATTATTTGTTCTTCTGCGCAATTAATACTTTGGACGCAAATGGCGTAATCAGCAAATTTAAAATATGGGATCGTTAATCTAAAATGCCCACGTCTGCCGTCCCATCATTCTAATTCCCAAGAACAGATGTTTAATCCGACTGAAACTAAGTGAATGGGATTTGAAGAGGGGCCATATAATATAATCCTGGCATTGGTGACGAAGGCGCAGTACAAATATATACACCGGTATAACTTTATAACGCTTTTAAATCAACGTTTTATTAGTTTACTTGTAACTAAATCATTTGTTTTGTTCTTCATTTATTAACCCTGTAATGACATTTGTTTTACTCGTAGGAGTGTAACTGAAAAATTATGTCTTCCCAGAATATTGACACTCGAGGAAAAATAATCCAATATCACATTTCAAAGGCAATAAAAAGCCGGTCTAAGACTGCAGTTTCAAATGACATATTTCGACAGTCTTGGTTACAACGTTTGGCGGCTTGAATCGTCAACCAAGACGCCAAACTCGTCTCATTTCCTTTGATTAATCTTATATTTTACATTGTCCATCCAAAAACACAAACAGACCAGCTCTAAACATACTACTTAGGCAATCCAAACATTTCCACAGTTGATAAGACACAAGTAGTCATATAACTTTAATTGTTCCGATTTTGTAACAAGACACTTGAGACTAGATGTATCATATATCGTATTTATTGACCAGTTTCAGAGACGGACGCATTCCGCTATTCCACATCTCCGCTATGACACAATGGACACGAACTCACTGACAGGAACAGTTCGTTAAGTAATGTTCAGAAGGACAATTCTGATACATGTAGAAGGTTAGTATCGGCTATACAAATTAGATGTGTGTGTGTGTTTTGGTTTTCAATTTCCAATAAAAGCAATGTTGCAAGAAGTCGGGTGGTATCAGAACAATTGACAGCCGGGGTTTTCTTTGATTCAACGAATTTTTCAGAACTGATTATGCAGCTAAAAATGTGTACAGACCATCAGTCCGGCGCTGAATCGCCAGCAGTCAATGATGGCACACTAAACCCCCCATTGGTTGAAGTAAAATAAGTTGGTTGTACAGCAAATTATGCTCAATTGATCGAAAGGCAATGCACGAAATACCCATGGTTTCTTTTGATGAATTAGAAGGGTTAAACAAATCGGTCACAGTTAACCAACTGATTGTGTCTTTAGGCCATGCATTACATATATAGATATTCGTAAGTGAGAGAATGACTTAAATGTGTTGCGCACGAATCCAGGTTCATGGTAAATATCACATGAGGCCATATTGCAGAAAGAATAAAAGGATAATCCAGGCTGTGTATATGTCAACGTTTTCAAGTATCTGTGCACGAGGCACGTACATGTAACCAACAGACGGTTACAATTAGTGTTTAACATCGTACTCAATGATATTTTACATATATATATGACGACTTTGCTTTACTTTATATGACAACTTTGCATCGAGATGAAACGTTGTAAAACTATCACCGTAAAAACAATCTTCCGGTATATAACTACGATCGACACGCGGACGAATTGGGGCACGGGTAATCTGAAAGGGAAAAATGGCACAAGAAACATGATACATGTATGTGTAATTAAAAGAAACTAAAATCGACTTTCTGATTAAGCCATTTGGTTTTTGTTTTGTTGTCTTTTTTGCGACAATACCTCAACATCATTACTACTTTAGATTTTAATTAAGCTCTTTACAGCCCGATCCACTCAACCCCCTGCACATGTTGTGAAATGTCACGCAATCAACTCGTTAATCTCTCAAACGGTTTATAAAAATCTATAGTTGATTTTTTGCGTAACGTGTCGGGATTGGTGTAGGTCGTTTTCTGTATAAGCCTCATCAAAAAAGTCATGACTGTATAATATGTGTTATTGTTATTCACTGTGTCA
>JAVFBZ010132482.1:0-18708 GCA_032466195.1 Katharina tunicata | reverse complement strand
TGTGTGGATATAATAAATCAGCCGTTTGGAAAACAGTTTTCACACGGATGGACAATAATTACTACATGTGTGGATATAATAAATCAGCCGTTTGGAAAATAGTTTTCACACGGATGGACAATAAATACTACATGTGTGGATATTATAAATCAGCCGTTTGGAAAACAGTTTTCACACGGATGATAAAATAATTACCACCCGAGTGAAAATTAATTATCGTCCGTGTGAAAATTAATTTCCAGTCATATGAAAATTAATTTCCAATCATAAATTTGTAGGGTATAGATACTTTTCTTTTTTAAACGCGCAGTCTTTTTTTGATATGACAACAGTCACGATAGCGTTGTTCTAAACTTGCTAGCGCCGGCTTGTAAAAGATGGGACGAAGAAACCACACATGTTATTTTTAACATGCGTGAAAAAGGGGGGAAAACTACAGAATATGAATAAGTATAAAATAAAATGACAAATAAAGAAGAAAATATCAAACATTAAAAACGTTTGTGAGTAATATCTTGATGCATTATCCGCTTCTTAAGTGTCCTGTTGAGTTACCTACTTTGTGACTCAGTCGATAAGAGCGCTGGCTCTGCTAGCAGACCCGCAGGGACCGAATCCCTGTCATTTGGAGGACAGACAAATGTCTATTACTACAACTATTTAAAAAAAATATATATATAGGTACACCATTATACAAAGCTATAGTAAGGTCGTCCTGTAGGAGACGAGAATGGTCGTGGCATTTAGTGGTTTTAAACAACTTTGTGTCGTCGTCAGCATATCGATGAATGGCCGAGGAAGGATGACACATCATTGATGTAGATGATGAAGAGCAGAGGCCCGATCAAAGACCCCTGAGGCACACCGGAAGCAGATGCCCGATCAGAGACTCCTGAGGCACACCAGAAGCAGATGCCTGATCAAAGACCCCTGAGGCACACCGGAAGCAGATGCCCGATCAAAGACCCCTGAGGCACACCGGAAGCAGATGCCTGATCAAAGACCCCTGAGGCACTCCGGAAGCAGATGCCCGATCAAAGACCCCTGAGGCACACCGGAAGCAGATGCCTGATCAAAGACCCCTGAGGCACACCGGAAGCAGATGCATGATCAAAGACCCCTAAGGCACATCGGAAGCAGATGCCCAATCAAAGACCCCTGAGGCACACCGGAACCGGTTGCCCTATCAAAGATCCCTGTGGCAAACCGGAAGCGACTGGTCGTCATGATGACCCTCGGCCATTTACAACAACGCGTTGTTTGCGGTCGGTTAGATATGAATTAAGCCATTGTAACACAGGGCCTGGGAAGCCATAGAATTGAAACTTATGTAACAGCATCTATAGTATGACAAACAGAGTCAAAGGCCTTTGTTAGATCCAGGTACAGAGAGTCCAGTTGCTGCTTCAAATCAATGGCCTTTGTTAAGTGGTCGACAAAACACATGAGGTTCGTCTGCGTGTCTCTATGTTTCACAAATCCATGCTGGTTGATGTTGATTGCTTCTTGAACATGAATTAAAAGTTTATAATAAACAGATTTATCAAATATCTTACTAAAAAGGGGAAGAAGGGATATTGGGCGATAGTTTTTAACCACGTTTCGATTCCCCTTTACAAAAGATTGGCACGACATTCGCCAACTTAAACAAAGAAGGGAAACGTCCACTTCTCAGTGACAGATTAAAAATGTGAAATAAGGACGGGGCTAATTCCTCGTGACACTCTCGTAACAGAAAGCCGGATATATTATCCCACATTTGTAGACTTTAACAGTGTCACAATTTCGTCTGTAGTTACATATATATTCGACAATAGATCAGTGACAAATTGTGGTAAATTACAAAGAGCGCCCGTTTAAGCTGAAGTAAATACACTGTAAAAATAATCGTTACAAAATTCTAAAATGTTCTTAGCGTCAGCGGTTTCGTTATTTCCGAAACGAACAGTATAGTTCCAGATTTGTTCTTCGTTTTCATAAATCGTAGAATCTTTTAGGATTAGAGACTGACGCGCACTCGACGTCATTGATATAGTCTCTGTAGTTCTCTCGGTTCATTAACTGAAAGGTTTTACGAAGATCGGCAAATTTTCCATAGTCAGCTGTAGATTTTGACTGTTTGTATTCTTTGTGCGATTTTTCTTTATCTTTTAGTGTTGACAGAAGGTCATGGTCGAACCATGGAGGGTATGTACGTTCTGATATCCCCACTGTTGGAACACATTCTTTAATTACAGCAGTAAGGATATCATAGAGCATATAAACACTCGCGCCAACATCCGCATCATCTAGTATAGAGCTCCAGTGAAAACATGAAAGCTGTATGTGGTTTGCAGTTAAGTCGTTTTTCCTTAAGTTGCAGATCGTGTGATCTGGGCACGAAACCTTTAGACTTGAGAATACATTAAACTTAATTCACAATATAGAGGACATACTTAAAGAAATATATACATACAGCGACAACTGTCACAGACTTAAGTCACAATATAAAGGACATACTCAAAAAAATATATATCTACAGTGACAATTGTCACAGACTTAAGTCACAATATAGAGGACATACTAAAAGAAATATATATCTACAGCGACAATTGCCACAGACTTAAGTCACAATAAAGAGGACATACTAAAAGAAATATATATCTACAGTGACAATTGTCACAGACTTAAGTCACAATATAGAGGACATACTATAAGAAATATATATCTACAGCGAGAATTGAATCTGAAGCAGCGTTATTGGCAGCGGTTTCGAAATCAAGCTGTATAATAGGCGGATTAACAAGGAGTCCTCTTTCAAGAACATTCTGGTATACGGTGTGTGCATTGGCTTTTGTTTGGTGAGTAGTGAAAACTATATAAGCCGATAGCGGCCATACACTTAGCGACGAGACGCTGGTCAGTTGTCTACTGTTGCGTCGCTTCGTAACAGGTATTCACAGAATCGGCGGTAGTCCGCGTCAGTTGTCGATGATCACCAGATTCCGGCCATAAACCATTCGATCGAGTTGCATCGAATTGCTGGATGAATAAGTGTATACGCGTTCGGTTGGTATTCTACCCAGAGTGGCTGACGAGTGGTCATTATTAGTTATTTGTGTTCTTAACAGGGTGTACAGAATTTAATGGCTGTAATTAA
The DNA here is from genome assembly GCA_032466195.1 of Katharina tunicata. NCBI lineage: Eukaryota > Metazoa > Mollusca > Polyplacophora > Chitonida > Mopaliidae > Katharina > Katharina tunicata. The sequence continues at coordinate 15,569 of JAVFBZ010132482.1, read as the reverse complement.
AAGCGTACACCCTGAACCACAGGGGAATTGGCGAACGAGCTTTAATACTTTTTTTTATTTCTCTCTTTTTATCAATGGGGAGATGTTTTCTACTGCAGAGTGGTACGATTGTTTTTAACCCCGTCAAATTAAACTAGGAAAACATCAAGATTTTGGGTGAGGGATTATAGCTGAATACGTCATATGCTGTTACCACTAGAAATCCTGTTTTTCTCTGTGGGCTGGATGGCATAGCACGCTGAATAGAAATATCATATATACTTCCCCTTTAGTAATGAGATCGGCAAATCTTAACGTCGAGGGCTGCAAAGGAAAACATTAACTAAAACTACTTATATATTGATATCATCAGATGCGACAATATTTGGATAAAATATCAGGATTTATTACATTTGTATTTGCGTCAGAGGTGTAAAGTTATGTCAAACCCAACTATGTGATAAATATCTATTCTAGCCAACGTTAGGACTTTTTATCTTCATAAAAATTTGAATTTACTGTCCAGCTATGAAGAGTTTTCATTTGGAAATCATGTAAGATTTTTTTTCTTCTCCTTTTATGAGACAAAGCATGAGTTGATTTGATATCATAAGAAATGATAACAGCTTCATCAGCCTTCATACTATATATATCGTAATTTGTTTTCCTCTCTAACATAGCTTTGAACTGCTTACTTGATATACGTACTCTTATGAGTGTAAGACGGTTTCAATTCATCAACTGTACGTATCGTTTACTTAGTCGCTACCAACTTCCTGACAGATAATTACGACTGTCTATAGTTTGGGTTATGCTAACCTTATGCTATATACTCCCTAAGGTATTTGATTTAACGATATTCGTTCAGGACTGTTGATATGGTTTACTGGATTTCTTGACAGAGGTCAATTGCATAGGCTTTGCGGAGTACTTTCTACTTAGAATAACAGTATCGCCTGATACAGTGGACACGCCCGATTTCTATGTGCACGATCATTTAAAGTAAATACGAATAAGAAAAGTTTACCAGCTCTTGTGGGTACACCAATAGGATTCTAGGTTTATAAGAAGCCATCCGACTGAAAGATCTGTAAGAGAAGTGGTAAGACGTTTTTCGTTCAAACTATAGGTAAACCACTGCTTAGAAACCTTCACCAGAATTGACCACAAGAAAACGAAGTATTACAACCACCTTGGATGTTCGTTGTTAATTAGTTGTGATTTGATAGTGCTGGTGGTTGAAACACAGGCTCTCTGTCTTCCTCTTGAAAATAGGCTACCAAATGAAGAAACAAATAGGGATAGGCGTCCTAAGTTTATTTTATTCAAGTTACGAAATGTATCTATAATGCATGCTACATAACTATCATAATCAATAAATTGATATTCCTTATCCAGAATATCAATGCTTATTATTAGCTCTATATAACTTTTAAAAAAGAACAACATCACGTAAGTTGGAATTTCAGACCGGAGTGGATCGAGTTTCAGATCTCCTAAGTCAAGCCAATCGGCAAAACCTCCCGTGATTTCTCGTTATTTCACTGTCATCACTTAGCTGCGTGGCCGTGATAGGTGTATGAATATGTATCAAAATGGTACATTTTGTTCGCCGGAAGCCTATTTATCGCCCTATGGACAATAAACACGTAGGAAAATATAGTGTAATCGAGCGAAACTCATAAGGATTTAGATCGACAATATTTAGTTTAGGAGTAAACTATGTTCTGAATGGAAAACAAATGGACACTGTGGAAACTGTCTACATTGGCAGTTTGACCCACAGGCTGTGAAAAAGTTCCGGCCAAATTGGCGATGATCGTAAAAGTCCGAGATGATGTGCGCAGTACATTCGATGGCTCCCGAGTGAAGTCAAGCAACATATTTTTGGACCTGAATGCCAGTGCACGTGCACTAGGAAATCTATCCAACAAGATATCAAAAGTGCAAAACTAAAACTAAACAAATACAAAGTTGTGCCAAGGATATTAAAAATGAAAAAAAAAGTGCAAGGAATTTTATAATTTTCTAAGAACACGAAATTAATATATTTTTTTTCCTGCTCGCTTGTTGTGTTGTGTTTTAAATACACCGCTTGGAATTTGTTTCGCCCTTTCCAATCTATTCCGATGTAAAGTGCCACTTATATATTTTTAAAAAATCTGTTTTACTTTTAGCTGTTGTCTTCTCAAATATCTCAACATTGCCCACCGCTGGGAATCATTTAACTTACTTTGTGCAAAATCTGCAAGATATTGAAAACTCGGTTCCCTAATAGCCCCCGGGATTTTACTTTCTGCTTTCAGAGAGTATGTGTGGAATATCAGAATTTATTCTCGTGATTTTATATTTAGTCATGATTTCAGGATATCTAGCGATTTGGTTCACAAATCAGCAACGACATTGAAGGCTAGCAAAGGTCCATTTTTTAAAATTCAACTTAGCTTGTCTTTCTACGATTACCCAAAAGAAGACAATGTTTACGACGATGAAATCTGCCATTGTGTTTTGCTGACAGGAACTTTTTAACCTGCGCATTCGTTTATCGGAACACAGTAGATTGACGTTTGTCTTTATACACCGTGTTACATCCAGTTTGGAATAAAACCAGGCTTAAAAAACGCCCTTTGTGCTACTACCTTTGAAGGAATAGCCATTTTTTGGAAGAAGAAATAATACTTTTCATATAATCAGGCGACCTACATATAATATGAACATTAACAAATTTATAAATCTGTGTTTGCACTATCCGTCAAATGTATTTAATTTTATGTTTTTTTAAATTGTGCAACTTTGTTTTTCCTAAGTGGTTCAGTTGTTGCACAAGTGGTTGATAGCTACTTGTACTTCAAAATGGGTGCTTTGATCAGCTAAAGCACCAAAAGGGAGAAAATGTATTTGTACATTAATTGTCTATTTTTCTGAAGGTACAGGTGGACTAATATAGTTGTTTATAAGCTTAATTGTAACAAAAACATGACGACTGAGATGGATTTTCAACTTCTGAGTATATTGGTAAGCGACGTTTCGGCCTAGATGCTAAGACCGTTTTCATGGAAATCTAGGCCGAAACGTCGCTTACCAATATACTCAGAAGTCGAAAATCCTTCTCAGTCGTCATGTTTTTGTTGTGTACACAGCTTAATTGTGCTTTTAGCGCATCATGTTACGCTTTTATGATTGAAGGATAATTGAAGATCCAATAATTTAATAAATAATCTTGTCCTCTCTACAAAAAATATATATATATATTCAAATTATATAATAATGTATATAAATTATAGAGCCAAGTTGTTAATAAAACTGCTTTTTCAAATTGTGTACGATTCCTTGTTTGTCACTGGAAATCAGTTAAATTTAATTACTGCGGTATCGTCAGCCTTCCCCGTTACATAATACAACTTTCATTCAGCTATAGATCAGAGGACCCAGGTTTTTTATTAGGGTGTCTGCTTTTGTTAAAGTTTGTAGAAGTTTCCGGAATGCCCGTTTCGAAAGCCTGTGTCTCTGTCTGTTAAGTGACTACCTGCACCCTTAGAAGATAGCAATGACCGACTTTTCCACGAATTGTTTGATTTGTAGAATTGTCGCCTATTACGGTGTATACACCGGATTTCTATGTATACACAGTAATTTAAAGTAAACGAATAAGATAATCTCAGCTGTCGTTACAGGTGCATCAACAGGAGTATAGGTCTATAAGAAGCCTGGTTAGCCGTATATCTGACTAAACATTATGTTAGAAGTGCTCAGTCGTTGTTCGCTCAAACTAGATAATTCTCCGCGTAGAAACATCCATCAAAATTGGTGACAAGAAAACGGAAGCCTTAAAGTATGGAGCTATGTTCTAAATTAGTTGTGATTTGTTTACTGGTGATGGTAGAAACACAGGCTCGCATTCTACCAGGTGAAAATATGCTACCGAATGAGTTGGAATATCAGGACAAGATTCGTAAGTTTATTTTATTGAAGTTTAATAAACGTATCTACCATGCTTGACACATAACAGTTATTGCCAATAAAACACTTATTATTAGTATATAATTTTGAAAAACAAATACATATCTTGGAAGAAACAACTTTGTTTACATGCTGAATGCGTATATCAGGAATTCATTGTGTAAATCTATACAAATAGATATCGAAGGTACAAAAATATAAAATATTATCTTGGAAGTTTTAGAACAAAGCGAAAACACGAAACTGCAAGGGAAATTTAACTTCATACTGTTTTTTGTTTAAGAACGCGAAATGAATAAATGGATATTAAGTAAGTCCTGTGCAACTCATTGGGACGTTAATTACCATTAATTAATTAAATTCTTTACTAATACAATAACACTTTTATTGACACTGTTAATAACATTGTTTATCCAGTTGACCAAATTTATGTCTATTATTTTATTAGTCAAAACCCTGGATGTCTGACAACCTACAAAGTTTTAAATTCTTTACTCTTATTTTCACCCATTTTTATTTCAGTTATTCCACTTGATCAAATGGAGCGGTTGAACAGAATACATGAAATTGAAAGACTACCAATTTTACTACAGCGAATGATTCTAAATGCTTTGTGTGGAATCTGCAAGGAACTGACAAATGTGTTTCCGAATTTTCTCAACAATACTACTTTCTGCTTGCAGAGATGTTAAAAAAGTAACTGAACTTTCAGGATATCCATCACTTTAGCTCACTTTACCACCCCCAATCGACGACATTGGAAGGTTCCATTGTTTTACTCAACTTTGTCTTTCGATGGTTATGGATAAAAAGTTATACGTCGCAAGGGTCCTTGTTTACTCATTTTTTTGTGTCTCTCTATGATTACCAAGAAAAAGAAGAAAGTTGACGATGATGAACTGATATCACGGCTGTGTTGCAACCCTTAATATTACATTAAGGGTTGAACGTTAACCCTTAATGTAAACAATTGTACATTAAGGGTTAACGTTCAACCTTTTACATTAAGGGTTACCGTTCAACCCTTACTGTAATTTTTAAGGGAATTTGTTGTTTTTATATTTCTCCTACATTAAAACCCAGAGGACATTATGCAGTAGGACAAAACATTCTAGGGCATAAGAACCTAGAGCAAAAGACCCATAATGTAAAAAAATATACTCAGATAGCTGCAAATAAAAATGAATTATCCATTGTTTTGAGACGTCGCTTTGCTTTATCCAAAATAAATGGACAACTCCTTTTGATTTGCAGTTATCCGTTGTGATTTTAGGTAAACAAAACAATATTTCTTAAACAAATCGGCATCCAGAAGCTGGTGAGGGCATCCACAAGTTGGAAGGGGCATCCAGAAGGTGGAAGGGGCATCAGGACACGAGAACTTACCGCCAAGCACCCGCTCTAGTCTCGTTTTCGGGCCCGGAACGGTTCCCTAACGCTTACTAATCTTGTTGATCTTCTTATTATTCTTAGGGTGACGCTATTTGAAAAAATGCTAAGGATTTTTATTTCTTATCCAATTACCATGAAACTTGGACTGATTAGTCCTTGTAGTGTTACGCAACGATTGACGGTCTTCGATTTCGAATAAATGTTGTAGATTGTATATAGGACTACAGTCCTTGCATTATTGATAGAGAAATAGTCCATTTAGTTAGTGTTACATCAAAACAAGAACAACTTCAACAAGATTATCGCCAACAAGAGAGTGAGTAAGATATAGACCCCGTTCACCACGCGGTAAAACATTGCGGGAAGTTCTCGTGTCCTGGTGCCCCTCCAAGCTAAGCATCTGGAAGCCCGTTTTGTTTCGGCGTCATGTTTGCATCTTGTCATTCACCTGCATTATCATTTTCATTGACTGTCGAGTGTGTCCTCCTCCATCACCACCACTGCATCCAATGCTGATACAGCCATCACCACTACCACCATCACCACTACTACCACCACCACCACAACCACCTCCACCACCATGACCACCACCGCCGCCACAGGCGCCTCCACCAGTACTACCACCACGACCACCACAGACACAGCCCCCACCACCACCACCAGCACTGCCACCACCGCCACACCACCACCACCACCAGCACTACTACCACCAGCACTACCGCCACCCCACCACCTCCAGCATTACCACCACCACCACCATCTCCACCTCTACTACAACCGCCACCCCCACCACCACCAACAGCACTACCACCACTACCACCTTCACCACCACGACCACCACCTCCAGCACTATCACCACCACCACCACCTCCACCTCCAACACCACCGCCACCCCCACCACCACCAACAGCACTACCACCACCACCATCAGCACTACCACCACCACCATCACCACCCCCACCACCACCTCCACCTCCAACACCGCCACTCCAACCAACAGCACTACCACCACCGCTACCTTACCACCACCACGACCACCTCCTCCTCCACCACCAACGCCACCCCAACAACCACCAACAGCAATATCACCACCACCACCGCCGCCACCCTACCACCACCCCCAACACCACCACCTCCATCGCCACTGCAACGGCCACCCCTCCACCACCAAAATAACTACCACCAACACCACCACCGCCACCACCACTACCGTCACGCCACCACTACTACCACCACCGCCGCCAGTCCCCACTACCACTACCACCATCACCACAAGCACTACCAACACCGCCTCCGTTACCACCGCTGCTGCCGCCAACACCACCACCACCACCATCTCCACCTCTACCACCACCGCCACCCCCACCATCACCAACAGCACCACCACCACCTCCAGCACTATCACCACCACCACCACCTCCACCTCCACCTCCACCACCCCCGCCACCCTCACCACCAACACCAGCACTACCACCACCACCATCACCACCCCCACCACCACCTCCACCTCCAACACCGCCACCCCAACCAACAGCACTACCACCACCGCTACCCCACCACCACCACCACCACCTCCTCCAACACCACCGACACCCCAACCACCACCAACAGCACTACCACCACCACCGCCGCCACCCCACCACCACCCCCAACACCACCACCTCCACCGCCACTGCCACTGCCACCCCACCACCACCAACAGAACTACCACCACCACCACCACCGCCGTCACCACCACTACCACCATCACCACAAGCACTTCCACAACCGCCTCAGTTACCACCGCTGCTGCCGCCAACACCACTGCCACCTCTGCCGAAAACAGCCGCCCACAGGTGCTGCCACCGCCATCACCACCTTTACCAACCGCCGCCACCGTGAAGGAAAAAATAGATTGTATACCATCTACCATCTACGGTCAAATAAGTGGCTATATTTGATCTGTTTGCCCACCAACAATGGGATCGCAAAATGCCCCACGAATTGCGTGGTCAAATCGAGTCATTGTACTAAAGGCCACATCTTTGGTTTGCAATATTAAAAAAACAAAATTTTTTACAATAAGAGGCGATATGTGCGATTATAAACCCTTAATGTAAAAAAAAATAGTGTTTACATTAAGGGTTAGCTCGTGCAGTCCTCTGCAAACCTTAATATAAACATTTCTACATTAAGGGTTAACGTTCAACCCTTAATGTAAAATTTGTTACATTAAGGGTAATTTTTGCATTACGGGTTGCAACGCAGCTGTTAATATGTTTGCTGACAAATTGGTTCAAAATGATAATTTTGAAATATACATAAAAGTAAAAAAATAACAAAATAGTTTGACCATTATCTTTACACGGGTCATTAAGATATTTAGAATATAGACTTTGTTGATGGCCGACATTATGTAGCATAAATAACACGAGTTGTTTTTTCTAGCAATAACATTGAGAGTAACAAAGCACAAAAGTAAAAAAAAAGAGATAAGCGTATTACTGTTCACCATGTAGGTATATATGTAGAGGAAGACTCTCTACTATCTGACAGCTATGAATAAATTCAGAACTGTCCGGGCTTACTAATGTTATTTGTAGCCATGAGCTGGTTAAATACAATACACATTTATGTACTTTTTCTCCAAGATCAGTGTAAGCTAGACGAACACTCAAAATCGAAATGAAATTCATCCATCTTTGGAAAAGTACATATTCTTTCATGAAAAAGCTTTTTAAAATATATCTACCGCTGTTTAATTCTAGTTCACTAGAACATACCCTAATTGTAACCACATTTACAGTAGCTGATAAAGTATACCTGGCTCAAATCGCGGAAGGTTATAGACTGAAAACCGGATGTAGTATCGAACATATGACACTCCAGGTAGAATCTTTCCCACAAACCAACACAGTTTACAGAGCAGCGGAACTAACATCAACTAACCCGTAAACTAATAGCAGGTTTTTTTTCTCCAAGTTACAGAGTGAACTTTTATTACATTAACCAAAATAAACAGTATAAATTGATCTCGTATAACAAGACATGAACTTATATTTCCTGAAATTCCTTACTTAATGTTTAAAGATAGTTTTGGCATGATAATTTTCATGATTCTTACCAATACTAAAATCTAGAATTTTTAGTATGTTTTTAACAATGTTAATAGCCACAATAAACAGTATCTTGGACAATAATGCTTGGAATAGTGAAAGATCGACTGGCTGAGTGGGTTAGGTGGCCGCCATTTACTGCTGGCGATTCGGTGCCTGACTTTAAGGGTCGTGGGTTCGATTCGCCAGGGAAATAAAAACTGTTCAGTATCAGAGAGTGTTATCCCAAAAAACGAAAATACTAAATTGGTTTCGTATGGCACGACATGTATCTTTAACATATTTTCATGTTAAATTAATGAAGATAGATAGAGAAATGTAAATCAATATAACCCTGATTCGATTTGTATTTATTTGCTTGCTATTTAACGTCGCACTCAGGCCTGTTTCTTCCATATGACTTGATTGATTTTGTGTTTGACGAGTAGACAGATATTTGAAGTGAAGCAGAATTGCTTACGGCAGTGATTGGTAACTCTAAATGCCACGTTCAGTTGTAAAAACAGTCAACATAAAGATGCCCGATTTTGAACAAAATACGACCTGCTGTACAAGTTCAAAATAATCGTTAGGCTCGCCATCTTCGTGTTTAGAGGAGACCGTCGGTGTCTTCAAGTATATTGACTTTTCATTTAGTTTTGTAGTCTCCTTGTAACCACAACTCATTGACACGCCTCTATGGGGCTTTATGCTCTGAACCAGCTCAATCAAATTGAATTAGACTTTACGTGAGGCGGTCGTCTTAAAGGGGAATAAACAAAAAAACAAAGTCATAGCCAAATAACAGACCCTTTACTAAGTTGTTAACAAAACTGTTATTACATATTTGTATAAGGTAAGACACATAAGGAATAAAACTTCTTGTTAATTAAGGTTGCGACGTTTCGGTGTAGTTACTATCATATGCTTGATAACGGTATTAGTAACTTCATCGAAGCGTCGCAGCCTTAATAAACAAGAAGTTGCAATCCTAATATGTCTTATCTTTTTTATGACCTTCAACTTCTAAATGTCTCTAAAACAAGTTATTAAAAGTCAGTAAAATTACACTACTGTTAGTCAAATGTATGGTGGACGGTTTGTGCCATGAACTTTTTTGAATTTATTTATGTATTTAGATAAAAAATAATACAAATTACTCAAAATTTAACCCTAGCAAAACAGAACCTCTACAAATGTACAGAATAAAGTTATACATTTGACTAGAAGCCTATTAGCTAGAAGTAAAACTCCCATATAGTAGTGTCCACGGCATTGTAGACCAACAAAAAACGGTGACGTCACATTTCAGCCCCTTATCTTTTTAGTTTTAAAAAACATCACTCATGGCTATGGTCTTCATTTCGTAAGCATATTGTTTTTCTATTATGACTTAAAGATAAGTTTATTAATGTGCTTGTTTTGCGTATAAATTTTGTAGAGACATCTGTACATTTTTGGATAAAAGATGCTGACAATAAACTTTAATAAAGAAAAACGATTTTAACTTGATAATATGTAAAATTTTACGAAGGATTTTTTCTTTGCAGATATTATGTCAAATCATTAGATTGTTTTCCGTTGATGCGTGATTTTCCGTTTTCCTATCGATTACCTCGATACAACGACAGCATGTTGTGTGTTATGTAGGTTTTGTTCGACACATAACCTGAAGGTACAGTTTTGGACGTGAGCTCGGTTGACACAAGCATCCAGGAGTACTTTGGAAAACAAAGGTATGTTCTATAATACCGCCGTCAAGGCAAATACATCATTAAGTCGACAGGTATTTACGCTATAGGAGATCACAACATTTAATACGGCTCGACGAGGCAAATATTTTTTTAAAAATATATCACGTGCAAGTAAAAGGAGAGGGGGAACTACAAATTAATTTTGAAAAAGAGACCGGAATTATAAAAGAGGCCGGAATAATAAAAAAGGTGACGGCACTGTCAAAATGCTACTTTTCCTCACACTTTATCATCAGATTATACTATGGTAGAACATTACTTAACGAAGATTTAATTGAATTGCTTAAAGTCTTTCAGTAAATCAGTGTTGAGTGAAATGGGCATAAGAGAAACTCCGAACAAAGAAGAAATGCAACCTTATGAATAGTAACCACTAGTTGGTTTGTTTTTTATCAAGCAGGAATATATTAACTCAATCACCATGACTTCCCATTTTTCTTTCTCTCACATTTACCAGTGTTTTGCCTTTTAATCGACGATGCATTTAACTGTATGTTAAACTGATAGGTTAATACTTTTTAAAACTTCTCTCGAAGGTAATACTTTTTGCAAAAAATACACATTTTTTTTACACAAAATTTAAATCCGACTTGCACTAACTTCTGTTAGAATACACTTTTTCAAAACTGGGCAATTTTTTTTACAATGCGTATTAGTCTTCTTTGAATGGCATTTAAAAGTTGTTGTAGGATAATAATAAACACATAGTTGAATGGATATCAACTTCTGGTGTGTATTTACAGCGACGTTTCGATCTCTATCTATTTGGTTGAGAGCGGTCTTAGGATAGAGATCGAAACGTCGCTGTAAATACACATCAGAAGTTGACATCCATACATTTATGTGTTTGTTAATACGTATTTGGTCGCTGAACACTTCTTTAACTTCCAAAAGTCCAATGGTTAATATGTTTTTATTTTTTTTTATTTTAAAAAATCTCGTCGCCTATGTTATACCTTTGATGCCCCACTTTTCCTTTGCCACCTTAACACAATTGATTTCCATGTCTCACTCAGTTCTCGGCCAGATTCTACCGGCAAACCATGATTTGATAGACGGAATTTAAATATGGTGGGACAGACTTTATTAAAAGGGTTGCTTTTCGAAGCCGTTGGTTCATATAAAGCTTTTATAATTTTGGCAACTCGTTCATTATAGCTTTGTTTTGGTCTTTCAGCCGTTGCTCCACCCTAACCAGTATTTTCTAATACATGGAACTTTACCAATTTAATTACCGTTCAGAAAGGTTATTATATTTTCCACAACTAACCACATGTATATATCCATGCTAGCCAGAGGCCCGAGTTCGAATCCCGCCGGAGGCAAGCAAAATTTTCTTTCTCTACATTCATACAAAAATATATATACCTCCTGTTGATAAGTCAGTAAGTATTACTGGTTAACAGGCCGGGGAGTCAACGACAGCTTAATTCAAATTCAACTATACTCAAAACCTGTTTCTAAGTCAGTAAATGAAAAATACACCCTCCCCTTATTGATGAAAGAATTAAATTCATGATAATAATTTGTATTTCTTTTGTGCCTTGCAGGGTGATCAAGGCACAAACATAAAAAGACATGTTGGACTGGATGAATAACACCAAACGAAATCTTCTTATATGTTTACTTCGTTTTTTTATATGTTTATTCTGACATCGTTTTCATACTAAATTTGAGATGCTATAAATAATTAGGTGGAAAAAATCAATAACAGATCATTAATTGGAAGCTAAGATGTACATCTAGTCGCTTCTACAATTTGAAGCTGGAATCGTCACGACAAATAAAACCGTCTTATATTTTTGTGATTTAAATTTATAAAATACTCCCCAATAACTGGATTAGTAAAGTTCCATGAATGTTATGTCAAATAATCGGATTTGTGTTTTTTTTTTAAAAAATCCAAAGGAAAAAACATGGCGGTTTGACGCGTGAATGTCGTTACGCTTTTCTAAACATGTCAAGAGGAGTCAGCACCGCTCTATCGAGTGTAACTAGGAACTGGCTAATTGTTCTTCCAGTGGCAATTACCAGTATTTAAAACACCTCTGGATAAAACTGCACGCAGAGACCCGTTTCTCGGACTAAGACCTACAGACCATTTTAGAAACAGAGTTTGAAGAGATTCCTTAACGGTTTAGAAAGTTCAGGGCGGACAATTTGACATGTTTTTGGAAGGGATTATAAAACTTGATATAGGCAATAATGAGCCGACACGCCACGACGAGGAATTATATAACACTCCAAAGATATACCCCTCCTGCCCAACACCCGAAACAGCGACTTCCGTTTCTGCATCAGGAAGCCTGTCACCCCATAGCAGTAAACTGCTCTCATACCTGTTAGACGAGCATTTTAAGTACCCCTTGGTGTTGGCATGTTAAAACTTCCTCCGCCAAGAACTATAAATATCAGTATGAACCACCATACTTTCATCAGAAGAACCTGACGGTTTCTGGTAGTGTTCAGGACGTACTTCCCATGCATTGCTGGAAACATAGTGCAAAATTACCTAGTGACTCTTAGTAAGATTCCAAAACGAACAGACTGTTGCGAAAGACTTCAATTTAACTGAGGTATAAGTTTAACATTTACTGGAAAACAAAGCGAATCCGATAACACAATGAGGTAAGTGGACTTGATATGATATTTACTCTGTTCAAAACTGATTGGATTGGGAAAAACCTCGTTTATAATGATGGACTAGTGTCTCGATACAGAAATTCTAATACTTTAATCTGATCGCTAATCAGATGCACACGTTTTTGTTATCTACATTCTTTTATACCCAAATGTCTAAGTAAGTCCATTCTTATTAAGACGTTATATAACGCTTAAAGGAAAACAAATTAGGGGTGAAAAATAAGTTTTGAAACTGGTAGAACCGTTATTTATTTAAACTTGATTACGTGGGGAAAAAAGGTTGACAGCTACCAATGTAGGGTTTTACCGAGTGTATTTTTGCATTATTCCTTCAATATTTAATTGGTAAGACGTTCGTCTTGAACATTTACCAGTTTAATTCCGAACACAAAACGCTTCTTTTTACTCAACGTATCGAGGATTATAAGAATTCTTTCTCTATTTTACAGGACGACTTGGATTTTACTTGCTTGTCTGGGTATAAACATGATGCAGGTAAGAAATTAAAATTACTTTCAGAAAACAACCTGACGCTAAGTCAATTAAATTTTACCTGTAAAACTAATAAACAAAATAATGATGTAAATTTGTTTTATTGCATTCGACAATGCAATATATAACGTAGGCCCTATATATTTTCGACCTAAACCCCATTAAAGCAAGAGAAAGAATATGTGATTTAGATACTTGCTCTGGGTTATTTCAGCAGTGAAATTATTAACCTTAAAATTAACTTTAGGAACAAAGACTTTGCCTATCACCTTTCTGGGCCTTCTGTATATAAGCGAATTTTCCGTTGACTGCAGAGATCACGGTATAGGCCACACCGACAGTGTAAATTTGTCAAATAAGTTGTACGACATTGAGTACGACGTTAAAGTCACATATGCACCCACAAATTCTGTATTTTGGGTTTTCACATAATCACAAGAATTGTATATTTTTTTTATCAAAAAGTAAAATTTAGAGGCATTCCGTTAATTCTACCCCCAGATTTGAAGGTAACGGTAGTTTAACAGCAACACAAAACCTGAAAATTCTGCCAGAAATATTAATGGGAAATGTGTCAATCTGCTGTCACATCTCAGACACACTTTGATGTACCGACGTCACTCCGAATCAACCGTGTTAGCCACATGTTGGCTCGTTTCAAAAAAGGTCATCCAACGCGGCTGGATCATAGTCTTTGTCAGCAAATATGGCCAACCCTCTTTCCGTTAAATTCGAATAACTGCTAGATTTCTTCCGGTCCGTACAAGCTTTTGTCCTCGATGAATATTTTTTTTAGTTAACGTGACTGTTTTAATTTTTGAACAAACATCAATTCTTATGAAAATCAAAACAAACGGAATTAGTTGAAAATCCTAATTTTGGGTGTGTATGTGACTTTAAAAACCAATGAATAAATTACTAAATGAATAAATAAATAAATAAATAAAAAATAAAAAAAATAAAAATAATCACATGTTTTTTTTTAGTTTTTTTTATTTATTCTGAACAGACTCATGCATTTATACGGTCATACACACTTTTATCAGCCAAGATCAAGGGACAGATCAATTTCGGAACAGTTCAACACCTGCTGGATAACGCAAGAAGATATAGGAACAAAGAATATAAAATGTTTGAGATGAGAGCTGAGATGGGTAAGGTCCAAACTGTTTAAACAATAACTATAGAAAAATTAATACCCCCAGCATAAACCATTTTCATTGGCATTATAGTTAGATTTACAATGTCTTACACATTATTTATTCTCTATCCATTATTTATGTTCAGGCTTATCAAATTTACGATTTATTAACATATGTGTTTTTTGGTGCCTTAGATAAAATGGGTGTATGTCATTATCCAATTAAAATAGTAATGAAGGTCAAAATTATTTATTCCATAAAAGGGTTCATTAAAAACCTTTGAAAACAAGTGCACACTGCGAGACATACCCCGTGGCCTGCAGCAAATACGAATAATGTGGATGCAGGCTTTGAAGCATGTATTATTAAAATATGCCTCAAAGCCTTGACATTTTGTGCTGTGTGCATTTATACTCCCTGTTAAAGAAAACCGTGGTAAAATTGAAAATTCCGGCTCTGTTATGACTTGCGTAGTACCATCAGGTATTTATTGTCCAATTTTCAGAACAATCATAACATTATTGACAGAGAAATATTCCATTTAGTAAGTGTTACATCAACAACAAGAACAACAAAAGCGCCAACAAGAGAGTGGGTAAGATCTAGACCATGTTCACCTCAGGGTAAAAATAACAAAATAACAAAAAAAATGTTATGCAATGTGGATTTCAAAGACTTCACAGTGTAAAGCAGATTCGATGTAGCTTCTGCTATCCCGTGTGACCTTAAATTACATTTAAATCGCATGGATGATTTAATCCCACCAGGTATCGATAAGCCTACAGAGGAATTCAAGGTTGTGTCTCCCGTTATATTCGAGGATTCTCCGGAACGGGTGGAAGAGATTCAGAGACACAGTCAAATGATCAACTTAATAGAGCACACATTGAGGTAAGATACACTTCTTCTTCTAGTCCTTCTTCTTACTATTATAACGACGTATGCCTGTCCAAATTGAACTGATTTACACCACAACGACGCATATTTCACAAGTTATTCCATACCAGATTAGAATTAAGACTAAATCTGTTCGTTGCCACAAGATACTCAGCTACTGCTTGAACAATCTTAACTTGGTTGTCGTTTGTTAAGTAAGACACAACGAAACCATCGAGTTTACATGCTGCAGAGTC
>JAVFBZ010132471.1:10660-23785 GCA_032466195.1 Katharina tunicata | reverse complement strand
TGTTGTTTAGGCCTAAACTGTATAAGTCATTTGTACCTCCAAATGTTAGATTAAATGGTAATTTTTTGCAGTTTGTTAATAACTATACATATAGGACATATTATCAATGGTGATTTGAACGATTATCAGGATATAGGGCGAAAATTAAAAAATATTTTTGTTTTGGGTAACCTGACCGACCGTATGAAAAACTTGCTGACTAGAAATCTTTTTTTGGGCAAATTTTGATTATTTTTTTTTTATTTATTTTTTTTACTGATTTATGTATAGTCATTAATAAAAAAAGTTTCCTGACCCCAGCAGCAAATACAGTATACATATTAAAAATTACAAAACCTCATATTACTTGTAGGACTATAAACAACTATATATTGTTCCCAGTTGTGGCGCTCATTTTCAAAACATGCTTTTAATAGTATAAGGGTTATGTACAACAACTCTTTTAGGTGGTTGATGCGATACCGTAACGACTGTAGTGCTAGTTATATGTTTGTCATTAACTGTCATTCCATCGTTTAATCGCTACAGTTTTTTTATGTTAATTATCAAATTGCATTGTCCTTAAAAAATATATACTGGATAGAACACTGTATATTGTCATCTGTATTGATAATTATGTTCAGTATCAAGTTACCATCAACAGTCCAGCTCTGCTTTTAAACAGATGAGTTTCACATCGTACATGTTCAGACAGTCCCTGAAAACTGAAACTTTAGAGTATATTAATTGTATCCAGTATTCAAGGAACTTTAGTCTTTCCACAAAGCATAAAACTTAAAAAAAATTTTAATTGCTGTTGTAACTGGAGTATTAATTACACTACTGTCATTATGACATGAGTGAAATACCCTGGAGCGTTGCGTTAAACACCAATCAATTTAAATTATAATCTTTGATTACTTTTCAGCTGGTTTTTTGGACCAATGAGCAGAGATGAGACAAATGACATGCTTACAGACCAAACTGAAGGCATCTTCCTGGTTAGAGAAAGTCAGACCCTCAAGGGGGATTTCGTCCTGTGTGTCAAGTAAGTCGATCGACAGACTACTTATTAACATTACCCTAAATCCTCAACAAATTCGACATCTAAGGGCACAAACTTTAAGTAATTTATTGAATGTTTAACTGTGAATTTGAAACTAAAACTTACATTTTCTGGTAATTTAAAGTCTGAACTTCATAATTAACAATTTCAAATTTGCATGTCTACACTTCTTACCCTTTTCATAAAATGTAGTTTTATAAGTCATAATTTGAATTTGTCGAGCATTTAGACCAGGGTCTTTCTTGTTTGATTTATGGAAATTTGCTACACCTTTACAGAGGAAGAGCCAATATCATGAACAAAAATCTGCATTAAATCATTTTAGTTGAAATTTACTGATTGTCTTTTGCTGTGTGCTGACTGAAATACGAATGACCTATTTGTGCTGTTTGTACGTCATGCGATTTGCATTAGATGCTCAGCCCATTTCAAAAGTTCATACAGTATATTATCAGCGTTTTCGTTTACCGTTGAATACAGGGACTGGATTAATTTACCAACTGCACTGCGCAGCATAGCATCCGCTTCTTTGTTTAAATAAAAACTTAAAACTCATCTTCTAAATGTATCCTTCAGTGTTATAAATGACGACTAAAGTCTTGCCACATTTTATTTTATTTTATTTTATTTTATTTTATTTAAATAATGTGATATAAATAGATTATTTCATGCATGCATATCACTCTTATAGATCTATATGTGTGTCTACAGAAATACTTAAATGGGTGTATATATTGTCGGTATCCATGTGTAGACATATATTATATTACATACTGAACTGTGCTACATGTACATCTAGCCATGGCAAAATATTTTCGACATGTAGGCCCACTATTGACTTGTGCAGTTTTTGACCTTGGAAGTGTCAATCTCCATAAATAGACTGGGAGAGACATAATTTGTCCTGTTAAATATTACAACAGATTATGGATTGTGTTAAATGGACCTACAGACTAAACTGTTTTAGGTCTAGCTAAATATTTTCTGATATTTCAGCCATTAACATGTCACTTCTGTTGAGTTTGTTTATGTCTTCTGTCCACAGGTTAACACTCCATGGCAATAAAATACTCAATATTACCTCTTGACATTGTATGCCTAACTTTGTATTGTGTAAGTTATGCATGGAACTTAAACAAACAAACTTACAGACAGACACTATTCTAAGTTATAAATCAATATTACTATATGATATACCCGGTACCTGCAATGTTACAAGTCCAGGAACTTCCTGAACTTGTTACATTGCAGGTGCCGGGTATATCATATAGCAGGAAGCTTATTATGGTCTATGAGTCTAATTTCCTTTAAGATCTGCCGATAGTCCAATAGTCAATTTCTCCAAAGTCATGAACTAGGTTTTCGAGTGTTTAGAGGTTCTTAAAAAATCTAATTGGTATGTCATCAAAAATTTGGCCACTTAGACTATTTTTATTTTATGACCTACATATACTGGTACTTTGTAAACACTGTCATATTAGAGCTCTTTTCCTGTGTGAAGTGGATTTAAATTAGATCACTTTATTTTAGTCCATTAAAAATTCCTTATTCTTGTGTTTTTTTAGGAACATTGATCACAGAAAAACTTCCGAGAAATGTTCTTCTGATCTATTACTTACATATTTACTTCAAATTCCACTTAGTTTATTATTACATGCACAATAAATTGTCACAAGATTTTCTTAACTTTTTTGACCCCAGATTGTATAAAAATACTTTATTACAGAATTTATTTTTGACATTTGTTTCCATTTCTAGATTGATACAAATGATGTTGTAGTTTCATATTGTGAAATAATTATATATAAATCAAAAAGTTTTAAATTTTGAAGGAATAATGAATTGGTTGGTAATCTATATCTACAAAGATTGAAGTTAGTTTCTTACTAAGTAGAACCTTGAGTGAACTGCCAGATCTAGTGACTGGTAGTAAGTGAAATGTTCAGCAGATGAGGTGTTGGGTAAAGGGCAAACCCCTCACATCTACCATTATACATGTACATACCAGGTTTGGTATTAGAAAGATCTCTAACCACAAGTACTGTACTTTCCCTAATAAAATTTACCAAAATTGCAAGAAGTCTTAAGTTAGAGATACTCTTAAAGGAAAGGCTGAGCTAAGTAATAAAATGAAATAAAGGACCAACATTGTTATTACTTGTAAGTTTTACCTGTGAATTGTAAGATTTCATTTTCCTCTTGTATCCCACTTACTACCCTTTGGTCTGCATGCTATTGGCCCTGCTCTCCTCTATCTAATCTTGTCATGATGTGTTACCATTCTTGTCATGGGTAGTTTTATCCACCTGTTGCTCTCTGGCTAAGGACAGTATGTTTCCAGATTGTATTCATGTACACAATAAATTTGAAGTCTAAGGTATCCTGATTATTCCTGATTAGATACTGTATACCAAGCAACAAACTCATTCAGGGTGAATTAACTAACTTTTGCCAGCAAATTTACATGCCAAACTTAATCGACTATGTGTTATAAATCACTAGTTTTGAGGTCATTGTCTGAATATGTATTTTAGGCAGAACACCTTTGATGTAAAACGCAAGATAATCTAAGACACATGCAGCAGCAATGTGTGTGTATTTCCAGCACTTGTTTGCAAACTTATCAGATATCTTGATTCATTGCCCTCCAAAAATGCTTTGAATTAAATGGATTTTAGTTAGGACTCATTTGTTAACATTTTTTTAAACTAGAAGGCAAAGTTTTCTGAATCATAACTTTTGAGAGAACATGTATTAAATTGTTTTTAGAAAGAACAGTTCTGTTTTCAAAAGTCAGGATTTTACATCGAACTTTAGTTTTTTTCACTCATGACAATGTGTCAGCACAATATGTGAAGTAAATCACCCCAAACAACAGTGGAACAACGCTGCACAAGACAACACAGGACATTTACAAGATGTAAAACAGGAGACCACAACACATTGGCTTTTCTTATGCCCCTTTACGCTTAGATAAGAGAACACCAGGGCACAGAAAGCTTCCACCCAACCACCCACTGTTAGACTTTGAAAAGCCTATCTGGAAGATACGATCTCATCTGTGTGAATTTTCAGAAATGTACTCATACAAGTCAGGAAATTATAGCCTTATAAAAATGCCTCAAAACTGCAAATTATGAATCTTCTCTCTACATGGAAAGACCCCTGGGGTGTTCTGTTTATTGAGACATAACCCGGAAACTACTTGGAATTTGGAGCTATAACTTGGCAAACTTTCCTCTGATGTGCTAAGGTATCGTCAGCTGGTCATTGAGTATTTGTTCAGAATTATTGAAAAGGTTCAGCACGAAATTTCATTCTGTCAGCTGATTGGTCATGGAATGACCCATGCTTCTGGACAAAGAATGCCTGTAATGAAATAAAACATATTTGTTAAACAGATAAAAAAATTTGTTTCTGACCAGTGAGAAAAAAAATGTAAATTACTGTTAGGCTGTCAATAGGGTGAATCACAGTCCGCATTAATTTAAGGTCACATAAGTGAAAAAATACACTTCAGCATGGCATGAATAGGCCTACCAATCAAATAAACACAAAAATCCATGTTGAGCAATATCTAAGGAAATATATTGTTGCTCGACTCTTCTATAGAATCAATTTGTAAGATCTAATTTGAAACAAATTAAAAACAGCATAAGCTTACCAAGAAGTAGGCCTAGGTAAATAATACCAAAATAAAAAATAAACATTTGAATTATTAGCAATTTAACAATTATTATGATTTAAAAAAAAAATAGAATGATGTCTACGCCCATTTACCACTTCGTCTTATGTGATTGAATTTAGTCACAACAAACGTAATCAGTGGATGAGGTCTGCTCAAACGTTTCTATATGACTTTAGTGAAAACTTGTGGTAGCGGCTGGAAACTCAAACAGAGATAACGTCTTAGTCTGTCGTACGCTGTCCTTAAAGCTTCAGCTTGTTTGTCTTCCAAAGAAACAGTCATTCTCATCTACTTTTGGGCTAACTCCAGTGATCTGCAGATGTCTTTGTTACTAATTGCCGGTGTTGTATTTTCATATGGCGTCACCATCTATGAACTATTTCGCGTAAATCACATGCTATTTTCTCTGCAAAAATAACCGTATGAGTTAAGCTTTGGGTAATTTTAGATATGATTTAAGGTAAGTATACCCAATATAACTTTATTTTCGTTGCTTAAAGTTGCCCCAAATTTGGCGGAAATCACTGCACCAATGGCCTGGTAATGTATACGAGAGATGTCTTAGCACGTGACGTGAACTACAGAAGCTCTCGTGAGAATACGAATGGCGTCTGATTGTTTGTTTGCCTCCAAAGCGAGCCTGTGAGTGATGCGCGAAAGAATTTGTAAATTTACTTTCCATTTGGAAATGATGTCCAGCTATGTCAGTCAAAGTGAGACACCCTATGTTGCCATTCTGGCTAACGCACTGCCCTAATCCTATGTATAAAATTAACACTTCTTACCCTTTGCAAAACATGTAGTTTTATAAGTTGTAAAGGGGGTCGAATTTGTTGAGCATTCAGGGTAAATGAATATTCAAAACTGTAAAACAATATTGCTGCATGGAAATGTACTGTGCAGTGTGCAACTGTGCATCGCTTTTAACAGATGGTTTGATCGATAATCCTTTGTCGCTTTTTAATTTATTATATGCATTTCTTCCCTTTACCACTAAATTTGTCTCTTGTTACTACAATCTGTTTTTTGGCCCAGTCAATGGCTGTATGACTTTTAGCTGCAATTTAACCTCTCTGAATGACAGCTCTCTAGTTGTTCACCTCTGTAATTTCTATTATGAAAGTAGTGTGTGACACTGAGATCAAGTTAAGAGATCCATTTACTTCTTTTTAATGCAAAACATAGAGGCATAAGGTATCACTTTGTTTGGCCGCCTAACTGTAACATAGTCCATTCATGTTCATGCGATTCTCAGAACATTCTTGTATGCTCCTTGTATGTAGAAGTTTTATCGTTTGTCTTTTTTATCCTAAATTTGGTTTCAAACTGAAAGTAACTTGACCATATTAAGTTTTGTTTTGAGACACTAGTACTTGGGCTGTAAACAAACTAACATTTTTTTAGAATCTTTTTTTAGCAGTGTAATAAAACTGATGAAAGCTGGATTATGGGTGTCTTTTTTTTTTTTGTTCTTTTGTTTTTGTTTTTATTTTTGAGTGTTGGACAGTTGTGGTATATTCTCCACTCAGACAAATGGCCACTTGTTGCCTAATGTATGGCTTGTTTTATGGCACTATCAGGGCTACATGTCGAATATACGAAGTACATTATTTTTAGAGAGAAATTTACGCTTATGATTATAGTCAGCGCAAACATATATTAATTTGGGAACAATAATCATTGCATCCCTGTGGCAAAACAGGCCTTACAACTTACTGTGGTGACAGTAGTGATAGTCTCGTTAATGAATTAACACCGGCTTCATTGATTTGTCGTGTACATCGTCATGTCACTACAACACATCAGGAATAAACATGTAATGCTAAAAAAAAAATTCACCTTCAGAGAGTGTATACCGTGATCTGCTCAAGTTAAGCGTTTGAATCATGCAGACATAGAACTAATGCTAATTACCTGACCCCTCCCTCCTCCCTTGTTGATGTAGACTAAATCAAGTGGGGTTTCCCCCCTTAATATTGCATGCAAAACATTTTTTACTAGAAAAACTAAGGTTGCATGTATTTTAGTGGAGTCAGCGTATCACAATTTAATCAACCATTTTCCTCTGGTGGTTGGTTGGTGAGAGTACATGTACATGTATCCTGTGCCCTGGTGCTCTCTGAGTTAAGGAGTTAGTAAGCCAATTTGTTGTAAGGGTCCTGTTTTGAGTCCTGCCTTGGTCCTGTGGCATGCATGTTGCTGCCAATGCTGAGGGTGCTTTTTTTCTCCCATTGGGCTGGCATGCCATCACATGAGTGAATTGACCTTAAGTACAACATAAAACACCAATCAGTTTCCCCTGTATGAATACTTGTGACAGTTGATACTTGTACTGTGATGTACCTACATATCCTGTCAGGTCCTGTCAGGTCTCACTGGTTGACCTTTGTGGTTTGTAGCGACTATAAATATGATGTAAACCAATACCGTTTAGTTTATAATGAATCATTTCACACAGGTTGTTTTCTATTCCCGATTTCAACCAGGATGTACAGTTTTCCGGCGACACAATTATTTGAAATGTAAATTGACGAATGTGAACACTGTTCTGTTCATTTGTCTAGTTTTGTGTAATAAAGTTGGAAACCCAAGCTGTTATTTTATACTAATCACTACTGACTGTTTATACATTTTAATCATAAACATGCATATGGGTTGTGTCTATTTACCAGTAGATATGCTGTAACTAGTTCAGGCCTTGTTTGAGTCATACAATTTTTTCACCTCATTTATAAAATATGAAAAATTCCATAAGTCATATTATCATACATGTACATGTAGATTGTATAAATAGCTCTCAGCTGGACACAATATTTTATTTCAGTTATAATTCCTGGTTATAGGTGAAGTGAAATTAACCCTTTAATAGTGGCTCTGAGTGTACTGTATTAATTGTACCTATCAGTTTCCCAAAGTGGTGTTCTTTGAGTGTGAATTTTTTCCTACACGTATTTCTTGTAACAGCCATATTACGAACATTTGATTGTTTTGTTAAGAGTCACTGTCGACTTTTGTTGGAATACACCTCCGACCGTCATATAAGGGAACTACCCTTAATCATGGCGTTAAACACCAATCAATCAATCCATCTTAAGAATATTATGGTATGGTTGACTCTTAACGTCGTACATAAAATACAATAACCGAATAAACTACATTTACATTAAAATCACACTATAATTAGGATTACAATTAATTGACTGGCAAAATATACTTGTTATACTTGTTTAAATGTAATAAAGGCTTAGTTCCATACTTAAGGTTATTTCACTCATAATATGCTTTTGTAAGCCCAATGGGCAATGAGGAATCCTCTCTGGTCTTCACTGGCTAACATAGCACAGGACGCTCCGGCTGTCTGCTTGGCAAAACATCTTGAACATTATAGCCCATATGTCTTGTCAATTGATCAGCCAGACAGAATTCCATCTTTTTTTTCACCTGACGAGTTTGTATGATTGTGGTGACCTTCAGTAATGTAGAATTTTTTCCAATCCAAATAATAATGTTTTTATTGAAGTGTCAAAAATTAACATTCTTGTTTTGTTCTTTTTTTCAGGGAAGACAGTAAAGTTAGTCATTATTTGATTAACAGGATACAAAAACCAGGCGGAGCAATCTGGTATAAAATCGGAGAACAAGAATTTCCTGACATGCCCAGTTTGCTCAGATTCTACAAAAAGCATTATTTAGAAACCTCGTCCTTAATTAGAGCCGTAAGTCAGAGTTTAAGCAATATCAAGTTATTCTTTCTTAGCTGAAGTAACTATTTAATTATTAACTTTATGTGTTATTCATTTTCGTGGGTGGTTCACCGTGGTTGAGTGGGAGCCTCCTGTTCCCTGGTGCTCTTTGAGCTAAGGGTCACAGGATGACGATTTGTTGTGGTGTCCTATTTTGTTAATGTTATGTGGGTGCTTTGTCCTGTCTTGCATGTTGCCAGCATCGTTTATAT
Source organism: Katharina tunicata (assembly GCA_032466195.1). Lineage (NCBI taxonomy): Eukaryota > Metazoa > Mollusca > Polyplacophora > Chitonida > Mopaliidae > Katharina > Katharina tunicata. Next base: position 15,097 of record JAVFBZ010132471.1, on the reverse strand, counting down.
GGTGGTTTCCTTCACCAATTGGGCTAGCACGCATATAAAAGTGAAAAAAACCTTAAAGCTTTATTTAGTACGGCGTAAAACCCTTATCAAACAAACAAAAAAGTTATACGTTTTCTAAAATAACAAATATTTTTGTTAATCTTGCATATGGTTGGTTGGAAGGTTTCTGTGCCCTGGTGCTCTGACTGATCGACAGGGCACCTGAAATCTGATTTGTTTGTATTGTCCTCTCTGTCCTGTAAATGTCCTGTGTGTTGCCAGCGTGGTTAGGGGTTTTCCCATCACCCATAGAGCTGGTATGCCATCCTACAAGGAAAGTACAGCATATATAAAAATTAAATTAAATAAACAAACATATCAGTTAATATCACTTTTGTGTTAATTATTTAGTGTAATGATTGCAATATGGTTCAGGCTGAAGGGAGTCATACTGAGTCCCATACAGTTTTCACTATCACTATCAGTATGTATGATGAGTAAGGTCATTGGTAAACCAACCTGCATAGCCCAAGCTTGTGTCAAGCTTATATTCATGCTGTCATACTCAGCACTGGAAGAACATTATCTTTCCAACACTGACACAAGTGACTTCCCATGCTCGATAACTGGGTCATTGTACCAGTTTCAAGTCTCCTTATAAAAAAATAAAAAAACAGACATCTTCAACAGAGCTATACAATGGCTCAGTGTGGCCTCGGAATACCCTTGGGCACCGTATCAAAAACCTACCAATCAATATATCTAGTTTATTAATCAGAAACCAACTTTTCACAGATTGTATTCCTCTGTCTACAAAGTACATGTCGTCTATTATACATGTTTGTTATGCTTACTGGCACGCAGTCATATGAGTGAAATAAACTTAAGTATGTCGCAAATCCCAATCAATCAATCAGACCGTAACTTTATAATTAATTGAATTCCTATGTTATTTGTGACAGACTTGTGTGGATATTAAAATCTTTGTTTTATTATATATATGTTTCAGGCTCCAAGGGAAAAGGTCCGATGTAAATATGATTTTCCTGGAAGAGTAAGTTTTTATCATATCGAAAATTAAATATTGTCAACAGCTATATAACAGCTATTTTAACTTAATAACTAATAACTAAATGTATTTGGCTTCTACTTCAAGTATAAGCTGATGCTCCAAGTGCACTGGGGTCCGTTTCACAAAGCGATTTTAGCTTACTTTGTACGTAACTACCATGACAACACAATGCCTCCAGTACTGGTCGCTATGGTAATTACGTTGAATGTAGCCTAAGATTGCTTTGTGACACGGGCCCCTGATGCTCTTTGATCAAAGGGGTATCAGCAATCCGATTTGTTGTGGGGTCCTGTTTGCCTCCTGTAACGGATATCAGCAAGCGGATTTGTTGTGGGGTCCTGCTTTGCCTCCAGTAATTATGGGGTCCTGTTTGCCTCCTGTAAAGGATATCAGCAAGCAGATTTGTTGTGGTGTCCTGTTTGCCTCTTGTAAGGGATATCAGCAAGCAGATTTGTTGTGGGGTCCTGCTTGTCTCCTGTAATTGTCCTGTAAGGGGAATCTGCAAGCAGTTTTGTTGTGGGGTCCTGCTTTGTCTCCAGTAAGCCGATTTGTTATATCCTATAATTGTCCTGTAATTGGTGTCTGTGAAGTGAAATGTGTGTTCTTTCACTCATTTGACTGTCAGATCCTGATATAAGTAAAATAACTTAAAAATATGGAGTAAAACCACGAAACTAACAATCTACTCCGATTTTCTATAAAAAAAACTCTATGTATGAAAACCTTATATTAGAGGAATAATAGAAGAACGCATTACCAGTAGTTGAATAGATAAATTTTGGTTAATTTATTAACATTATACATGTTATTACATGTATATGGTTTCACATTTGGCATTAACAGCCAAGGAAATGTTTTTCTACCTGTAAATGTACTGTGATGTGTTATGTGGTGCCAGAGTTGTTTAGCTGGAATCTGTCGCCTATTAGGCTGGCAGGGTGTCATCTGATTTAAAAAACTTAAGATCGGTGTAAATGTACATTCAAGTAAACAATCTTGCACACCCTCAAATGAGTGAAAAAACTTCAAGTACAGCGTAAAACTCTAATTAAACAAACAAACAATTTTTGTTGTGTCGGTTCTAGGACCCTGAAGATTTACCCTTCTCTAGAGGAGAGATTTTAGAAATTATAATGAAGGATGAGGAGAAATGGTGGACGGCTAGGAATAGTAAAGGTGTCGTGGGACAAATACCAGTTCCATATGTGGAAAAAGTAAGTTCCCAAGACAGCCATGAAGACACAAAGCCCTGAAAACCAGACATGCGCTATTGTTGTACTTTGTGACCGTAGTGGTATTATTTGGTAGCTTTATTATGCAACACTGAATATAACTGTATTACTATTTTGAGAAATTTCTATTAGTTAAGAATGACACATTTTTGCTTATTTACGACGGGGTTTCTGTAGTCTGTCCAACACTGACTAACTATAGGAAGACTTATTTTAGCTTAATTGTTAAATATTGTGGATTTGAAAATCATAAATATTGAGCTATTGGAGGAAGTTTAATGTTAAAATTTAAATATTTTGGATTTGAAATCCAACATATTCTTGTCTCTTCACTCTCATGTATTGAGACCCAGAAATAATTAAATCTTTGGTTGTTTTTTGGTCAAGAAGAGCTTTTTTTAAGCCTCATGGCATTAACGATGGTCAGAGATCGTCAGAGATCTTTGTGAAGATCTTGACTTGTTTTTTAATGACTGACTTGTTATTTAATGTTAAATTGTGTCTATTAATTAAACTTATTGTATATTGGATATCTTGACTCAATTGAATATGAGTAATTGAACCATTGTTGATGTATAATTAATTTGCTCAAGGGAGGTCACTAAGACTATACGACATCCAACATTAGCACTGAGGAGTTACTTCCCATCTTCCTTAATATTGTAAGAATTAAAATGTTATTGTTGTAGTGTACAGGAACAGATGGAAGAATAGCCAATGATGGTGTCCGGCCAGATTATAACACACCAACCACTGGCTCTAATGTACCCAGAGTTCCCCCTGAGGTAAACAAAGTTCACAATTTTGTTTTCTAGTTAAATAACTCTATGAGCTCATGTAGTTATTGTTGTTAACAGTTTAAATTGAGGAGGTGGGGGTGATGTGGAAAAATGTTATATAGGTTTTTATTTTATTTTGTTTAAAACAATATAAACTGTAACTTGTTAAAACTATGTAAACTATATAAGAATGCACAATCAATCAAACATCCAGGGAAAGATTATATTAAAAACACACAATAAATCTGGTCATATGGATAAACTATAAAAGTATTTATATATACTGACATTGTGGCAACAACCTGTTTCCTTCAACTGAGAAACTGCATAGCCAATATGTATATATATATTTTTGTGTAAATGTAGAGAAAGAAAATATATATTGCCAAACACAATATATATTTTTTAATATATAAACTATAACCGTAATAGTATTTTTTAAATTGTGAACCGTTACACATGCTGTCCTCAGCTATTGCAATACCATGTTAAAGTAAGAAAGTTTTAAATCTGAAATAACTTGGGTCTTTTGATAGATCCTGATTCTGAATTCTACAAATTACAATGATTAAGAATTTGGTTGATTTAAATTAAGTTGAGTCATTTGAAAAGTGGAAGAATTTGGTTGACGAAAATTAATTTGTGTCATTTGAAGAAGCGAAAAAAAAAGTTTCTCCCAGATTAAAGCTTGGAACTGAAGGAGTTAGTGAAGTGTATAATGTGACATCATTATACACAAAGTAATATTTCAAGTCAAGTGTAATGTTTACATGGGTATCACAAATATTTTTTTCAGATCAAACTACCTGCTCAAGCCAAAGTGATTCAAGAAAGAATACCTAATGCATATGATAAAACACAGCTTAAACTTGAGGTAAGGTCACAGTCAAGTTGTTACTTCTTAGCCCCTTTTTCGGTAGGTGTTCAGCTAGAGCACTATATGTTTTATTCACTTTATAAACAATGTCGGGCTTGAGTGTGGTCTTCAAAAAGAATGGCCCAATAAGGAAGCACTTTGGAGGTGTGGGCCACTTTCTTAAAGTCTCCTTAAGCTAGGTGGACACTTAAAGAAAAAATAACTTACATGTAGTAAGTGTAGAAGACATTTATCTAAAGGGGATTTGTGCAAGACCATCTCATTTGCATGAGCCAAAAACAAAACCTTTACTCCGGGTTAGGCACTGGATCGCAAGCAGTAAATGTAGCCCCCACCTTGATTCAGTGCCTGATTGAGAGAGGTGGATTCGATTCCCGCAAGGTTACAGCCTCTGAACTAGAATCTCTTCAATCTACAAGTGGCCCCCTAGCTAAGGGCAGTATGTTTCCAGATAATATTCATGCTGTCATACTTAGCACTGGAGAATCTTTCCAACAA
>JAVFBZ010132460.1:0-23792 GCA_032466195.1 Katharina tunicata | reverse complement strand
ATAATTAATTTATTATTATAGCCTACTGTATAACTTATTAATTAGCCTCTGTGCCTGAGATTTAACAAGTTAGACTGGCAAAGTCTTGGGGGGTGAAAAAGGTTGCAGAATTAGGGTACTTAAAGCCTAGTTGAAATTGAGGTGCGTTTCGAATTCATACCAACATTAAAGAACAGCTGACATTGGTGGGAGACGGTTTTGAAGTTAAATAAACATTTACATTTAAGAAATTCTATAGTACTATCTTTCAATAACTATAATTAGCAATAATTCGTTTTTTGCCAGTGCAGTGCCTTGACTAAGTGGGTACTGCATTTGCCTTCTCAATCCACTTCATGCGCTCCACACGTTTACCGTATACCAACGACTTGAGGTTATTGGATGTTTCTACAGATACAAGTAACACAAGTTGTCCAGGAAGTGAAATTGCCATCAGTTGGAGATTAAACACCACATCTGATGTTTGTCCAGAATTTAATCATCAATTTCCAGATTTCTGAAAATCCTATGCTCTTCATTTTCTGGCTACATAAGGTGTGGGTCATAGTTGGGTGAAATTTGTAATGTTCTTGTACTGATTTGATGAAACCAAATGAAGTCAAGCCGCCTTTGTTTTGTTTAAGGTCTGACGCCACAGCGAAAAGAGTTTGTGTATCCCGATAAACTGACCTCCACTGAACCTCACGATATCTTATTAGCTCAGTACCGATCACTGAGGCCAAAAGACCAAGTGGCTGTCACTCTGTTCGCAGAGGACTCTGTAGACTCTCAAGAGGTAAGATGTAATTAGTTTACAATCACCTAGCCTGAGCCATTTTTCTAAGCTTCTCTTAACTTGCGTAACAGCCAGTTATATTAGGTTGTGTAACTATAAAGTTCAATGGAGCTTTTAACAAGAGGTCCCTCCCTGTACAGGAAACCGTATCAATTACAGCAGCTTCAGAGGAATCTGTCAACAAATGAATTTGATCGTAGATTCTTATCTATTGTGGCTCAGTGTTCCGCTGTCTAAGTTTTAAAATGAAGACGAAGTACAGGCACATAATATTTTAACAATTGATGGCTTCATTGCAATTGAAAACTGTTAAAATTATATTGTCAGATGTCCCCCAACTCATTGATGCCCTCACCAGACCCAGTGATGCCCTCGCCAGACTCTGAAGCACCCACCACAGACCCTCTCTTGGAAAACCCCTTCCTACACCCACCTAAAGTGGATTCCGATTACGACAGTGTGAGCGAAGCTGGCAGTGACATCTCTACCAGATCAGGAATGTCATCTAAAGAAAACAGGGTCAGATTTTATTTCAATCTAGCGTAATTTAAAGTTAAAAGTAGCTTTATCATTTTCTTCGAGTGCTTCAAAGTGAGTGAGTATTTCTCCAGCTCAGTTTAGATGTAATACCTATTGTATGCTACAGTGGATATCCTGTCTTCCCACAGTAAATGTAGGTTTCTGTTTTTTTTTTTTACTTAACCTAGTCTTGTTTCTGTTACAGATGATTGATTCCACAAGAAGTAGTCGGTCAAAACACTCCAAAGTGCCAAAACCATCATCGCGAAATTCATCAAAAACCAGACTGCCGCTGCGCTCTTCAAATGCACCACAAAAATGAAATCATAAAGCACTGTTTTGCAGTTGTACAAATATTCACATCTTAATGCTCATTGTCGGTGGGTTGTGACCCGAATTTCTGAAGTCTTTCATTCTACCACATAGAACTTCTTGTTTGAGTGGCATTTAGAAGCTTGGTAAATTACAAAAACATGACGACTGAGATGGATTTTCCATCTATAAGAATTATATTTATAATATATCCAGAATTTGAAAATCCATCTCAGTTGTCATGTTTTTGCACATAGAACTTATTGTTTGGAGGTCGCTTTACCACGTGTTATTTCACAGAAGTTTTTTAGCGTGTACATTTCAGTGATTTTTTCGAGGTATCTCCCTGGATTTCAAATAAACTCTCACCATAGTAGGTTCTCATATAAATGTAATATCTTCAGTACAACCGTAAGCGCCAGTTACACAAATAAATTCCTGGTTGGGCAAATCTTCATAATTTCTTATGTGTTTTTAAGAATGGATAAAGGTCATTGTTTTAGCCTTATAATTTAATCTTAATCATGAATTACATTTTTATCTCAATTGTTGTTTATTCCTTGTAAATATCTGACTGCATATAGGAGATCATCTGTCAAAAATTACTATTCATCATGTAGTTTAAGTAGGAGTCATGCCTCTTGTCAAGTTTGATTGAGAAATGGGAGTGATTTAATGCAAGGTGCTGGCCTAATCGTAAATAAATTACTTTTATCAGACTTCTCATGTGTTCAGTTTTTCTGTCTGCCAAACCAATTTTTGAAAGAAGCAATCAACGTCACTGGTAAACTAAAACATGAAGCTACATATCTGGGATGGGTTGTTCAAACCAGGCTGAAAGGAGAAGTTAACAAAACAGTCAGTCAAATTTGACCATATCAAGTTAACAAAACTGCATGATTTCTCATTTTCGATGTAAGCAAAATGTATGGTGAACTGTTTGTGCCATGGTCTATGTATTTCTTGCAGGTAAACATTTGACCCTAGCTGAACAGAACCTGTACAAATATACAGCATAAAGTCAGATCCACAAATTCAGCGGAAAAGTATCAGTACAAAAAATGTAATGGCAGTTTTGCTAACTTGATCTGGTCTATAATTTGACGCTTTTTTTTTCTTTTCGTTTCCTTCCCCTTCATGTGAACAGCATGCAACAATGGTTTGATATTAATACACTTTTCAACCTCCCGATGCCTCTTACACCAAAGAGCCTCGGGTGGATGTCATTTAGTGCTGGACCGAAGATCGTGGTTTAACTTCCCGTATATGTATCTGGTCTTCAATGTTTTTTTCCAAAAGGAGACTAAGTAGTCACTTTCTAACTTAAATGGTATTTCTTGCGGCTTCTATGACCCTGGGTATCTTAAACCATGCAGACGCTTGGTTTCAAGAAGGTAAAAAAGTAATCAATTGAAATTTTATTCAGCATGTTGGAGATCAGATTGGTTTGTGATCACCACTTCCATGCCCTTTAAAATATTATTTGATTTCTTTGCCACGACTGATTACTGGCAGAAAATATGTATCGTTTCAGATTTTAAAAAATTCTTCTTTATACATGGATGTGGCTACAGGAATTTGTATCAATTAGAGTAATTAACAGCTGATTAACCGTTGATTACAAAGTACGTTGTAGTCAACTATAATAAAGAACAACTACAACATACTTTGTTATCAACGGTTTATTACTCTATTGATACAAATTCCTGTGGATGTGGCATAAAACTTGAGTGACATTCATGATACTGTAGCAGAAATTTTAGATATAATAAAATCACCAAGTGCTACCAATTTACGCAACAATAAAACCGTCAACGGATAAACCCATTTTATTATGTGTAGGAGCAAACCGTAAGACGGAGGCAAATAACCCGAATTTTGAAGTTTTCATACAGATTTATAGCAATTTTGATACCTGGGTGTATAACTCTGCCACTTCTCTTGTTTAATTGTCATTTAGAAGCTGGCCACATAACAGAAACATACCTTAGATGGATTTTTCAACTTCTGGATATAAATCTAAACGTGTTTTTAGCATGTTAACTATGTTAATAGAGTATGTACATCTTAAGAATTCAATTTTAACTTTCTACAATAATGAGGTAGCACCTTTTAGACTAACCATAGGTTGTTGTTGTCACTAGCTTTCTCCGGTAGTGTAAACCAGCTTCTTCAGGTGAGTGAGTTTAACTTTGAAACTAGTCAAAATTGTGGAGTTTATCTGATGCTAAACGGCCCATCAGACTCAAAATGATCAATTTGAGTTAATTTACCACGGTTAAGATAAATTTCACAGCTTCAATAGTACTCGCTCAATATGATCATGGTAAAATGACTACCTGTTGGACAACCGTTATGGGGTTGAATTTTGTCCACTACTCTAGCTGTTGCCAAATATGATTAAGTTTTGCAGCTGAACCCCGTTGGACATTTTTTGAATTAATGTATAAGAAATACATTTACTTTAGGAATTCGTACAGAAAAATCTGAAGTCACTTTTAAACCAGTATATGGAGCCCAAGACCGATGTTTCTTGGATCCCACATACTGGTCAAGCAGTAAAATATCTTGGATGAAATGTTAAAAATACATAGTTGGAATCCATATATCACGTTTCCTTACTTTAGTAACTCGAATTACAATGTTGGAGATTGTAGCAGCCTTCTGTTAGCTACAGAACCGTGCAGTGCTAAATTGTCGTAATGTTTGCACTGTACAGGTCAATGCGGACACATAGCTTACATATACCGTCTTTTTTTGATGTTAATTGTCCTCCATTCTTTGTGTAGGTTTTATGAAAATATTATATCTGAAGTAACTAAGTGTCCAAGACTTGCTCCGAAGCAGTAATTTCAAACCAAAGTTATAGGGAGATTTTCGAATTTTGTCGCCCTGTTGCTACTCTCTGACAAATAAAATTACTTTATAATTTTACCAGTGTGAGGTGGACATTTTTAGTACTTAAAGTTCAATTCTTCCAAACAGAATTGAAAATTTACTTGAAAGTCAAAAAGTGCCAGTGCAGTGCTTTTCTATCGTTATATGGATTACGTAGCAGACTAATAACGATACAGAACTCCCATCTACCATCAAATGTGCAATCTGGGATGCCATAAATAGGTTCTCTAGTTGTAATGTGCATTCAGATAAACGGATGATATTTCCACTTTATTTTATCATGACAGTGAAGGGATGACACAAATGTTCAACACTAGTGATTATAAACACAAAGCTGACAAAATACCACTGTGACATGTACTATAATTTATTATGAAAGTTTAAATGGTCGAGGCCAACAAAACTGTATTCTAGCCAATCAGATATGGCACAATTATTGTTCAAGCTTACACGGATGTAACCAGAGAAAAAGTCTTAAGTTGGCGAGCACTAGCGATGATTACACAGATTCACAGGTACAATTCAGACCAATTCAGAAGCTCCTGGTCCAGGAATTACAGCACTCCAGAGGTGTAGCACTTCATTTATAAATCCACACACTTGCAAGTTTCACATCTGAAAGGAAAATAAGACATATTGTTTACCCTCTTTATAAAATACAACGATAGAGTATTTTGTTAAACCAGCATAAACAAATCCACTTGGAATTGCCATGTTAATATATCAACTCTTCAAAGGTAAACCACCGTGTATTACAGTACAAGCAAAACAACAGAGATTGTTGCTTTGATTGTGGTTTTACACCATATTTAAGGGTATTTCACTAAATTGATGGTGTGCCAGCTCAATCTATGAAGAAAGCCACCCTAAATGAGACTGGCAACCCCAGGACACCGCAACAAATCCACTTCATGATGCCTGTTAAATTATCCCCACACCAACATAATATGGTGAATATATTAAGCAAGTGCAAGACTTGAAAAGCCTAGTGGTACATTTTATCAGACTATAGACTTGACTCACCCCATCTGCCCCACTCCTGATGTCATCTATCTTGAGGATCATCCTCGTTAATTGAACAGCTAGCATGATTTGAGCACGTTTGGAGGACAGGGTCTCTAGTACATTCTGGGTCTTCATGTCTGTAAGAAACCATTAAGCAATAATCCTTTGAATCTGCAGGAATTTTATGATAAAGCTTAACCGATGAAGTTCTACTCATTCGGCAACAAATATAGGACAACAATGTACTCCAACAAAAAATAGCTACACTTTCACAACCGCAAAAAGTGAAGGATACTTGGAACACACAAATCTTAGTCGGTGGGAACATTTCAGTGAGAATATTAGAAATCAGTCTCAACTGGTTATTTTATAGCCGACAAATTGTATGGTTTTAATTTGTTTTTATTTACAGTATCTGCTCACATATCAATACTTGTAATTGGGACATACAGAGGCTGACTGAGTACTTATTTCAAGAATTTTAAATTCTATTGCAGAGTTATCAACTTGTTATCTGTTTTTAACATGTGGATGCCTACCTGCGCTTCCATTGTTGAGACAATCAATACCGAGTTTGGGGTTATTCTCCACAACCTGTCGAGATTTAATATCAGCCAGTGTATGTATGGGAGGTAAACCACTATTCTCAGCTAGGGCTAGAGGGATGGCTTCCAGAGCTTCCGCAAACGACCTCATAGCATACTGCTCCAAGGTGGAGATCTGGAAGGACAAAACAGGGTTAAAGGTTAATAACTTAATCCTCATTCGAACCTGGTTTGTGGTAAGTCTGTTTAGAGCATGTTATCTGATGGCCTCTATGAGCATCACAAGTTTTTTGCTGAATTGGAAAAATTCCTATGTAGCCATCCTTTCAGTGTTGGTGTCTGGGGAGAGCAGACCTAACAATGATTAGGAGGCAGAATTCACTCTGGCACAAAATCCTGGCCCACAAACTGAACAAAAATCAACTGTGGGAATCCTGTAGTGCGAATTATATCACTTACAAATTTTAATTTTAATTACATGGGCGAATCAATACTACATTTGATTAATTGTCGTAATGTACTTGCACACTTTGGCCAAAGGTTTAAAAACTTTTTCCCAAAAATGCAGATATGGTATTTCAGGCCTGATTTTTTCAAAAATTTCACCTACGTAACCGGTCGTTCGGTTATGCAAAAAACAATCTGCGTAACCGAAAGGTTACGTGAAAACAAATATATATTTTTTCCACAATAATCTAACTAGACGGTAAACATGGTAAGTAGGTTTAACTCCCGGTTTTGACAGTCACAAAAGTCGGTAGACAAGTGCTTGTACATCTGCCTGTTGTTCAACTTGTTGTAATAAGGGACGCGACTACGAACTCACTACAGACAAAAATATCCGGTTCAACGGTGTTGATAATTGCTCAAATATAAAGATTATCAGTCAAATTTTGTTAAATCTTCCTGGGAATTCTCTCTAACTGCACAGATAATCGATTTTTCTGGATGGCCTCAACTATTGACCAATGAAAATGCCACAACGTGCACGTGCGGCTGGAATTTCCCCCTGTATCACTGACGAAGGGAAACACCTTCGATAAATGGGTCAAAATCCATGTCTTTTTATCCAATCAAAATGCTAGATAAGGTTAACATCGGAACACAACTGTGCTCTCCCTGTAAACATCGATACCATTGACAAACACACGTCAGGCACTTTGATCTATAAATACATACGACCAATTGCCTCATTAAAAGTTTTTTTTATTAAATACTATGGGTTTGCTCGGACAGATTGACCAACCACAGCGGGTTTTGCTCAGACAAATCTGCAAAATGGTCGGAAATTGTCCAATGGCCGACTGTTATTTCCCGCCCGCGGCCGACGTGTTACCGATGAAATAAAAACTATTTGACTAGAAGTCAAAGACACTTATTTTCTTACGATGTGACAAACAACTGGCTGTAAGTACAGACCAAAACGAAAGTGACGGACACATTTTTTGCCTTGCGTTCGTGAAATTTTTTTTGCGTAACCTTCAAGTAACCGAACGATCGTTTGCGTAAAAAAATGCCTGGTATTTTTTATCCAAGATATTTGTCTTAGTTGAAGCACGAAAACCCAGCTAGATTACCAGAAGCTTCACCTTGGTCTAAAGATCACAGAAATGTGTATTAGCTGACAGAGGTGCAAGTTTTTACATTTTTTTTTTTTAATTTTTGTTTTACCATTGTCCATTAAGATTAACAAGTATCACATATAAATATATATATAACACAACATAATTATCCGATCAACAAAACAGATAACTTGAAACTTATATCGCATGACCCCCCCCTTCAAAAAAAGGCAACAATTTTTCTATCAGCAACTCGGAGTATATAAATTCTGACATCTGCTTGGTTTGGGCTATCACAAAAGTTGAATATCCACTCACAAAATCATGCAAGTCCGCAATGTTGTTGAGAATTTATGGTAGGTTTAGTCTCAACTTATATAAGGGAAATAATATTATGTTGATCATCAAAGTTTTTGGGGGTATCTATATGAAGAATGAGGACAGCATTCACACTGTTTCAGAAAATAGGGAATTCTTTTAGTTCTTATTGGCAATGAAGCAATTAACCGTGACTTTTTGAATTCCAGGGAGAAATCTGCCGTTAGCAGTAATCATAGGTTTTCCTACTTAATCACAATTTTGAGCATGCATCGTATTCTCGCCGAATAACAAAGTAATGCATGTACAAAATTCAGTACATAACAAATCGTTCCATTTTCTGATGGCCCTAAGAACATGGGCTCCCACCCAACCACCCGAGCGTTAAATGGGAAGGAATTTTCTCAATGTTGTACTAAAGATGTAGCCATCCTTTCAGTGTTGGTGTCTGGGGAAAGCAGACCTAACAATGATTAGGAGGCAGAATTTACTCTGGCACAAAATCCTGGCCCACAAACTGAACAAAAATCAACTGTGGGAATCCTGTAGTGCGAATTTTAATTTTAATTACATGGGTGAATCAATACTGCATTTGTTTAATTGTTGTTGTGTACTTGCACACTTTGGCCAAAGGTTTAAAAAATATTTTCCAATACGCGGATATGGTATTTTTTATCCAAGGTATTAAGAAAAAGTCTATTAGCTGAAGCACGAAAACCCAGCTAGATTACCAGAAGCTTCACCTTGGTCCAAAGATCACAGATTTGTTTGATTGATGTTTAACGTCGTACTCAAAGGTATTTCATTTATATGACGATGGATTCTTCACTTCTTAATCTGCTTTACTCAATACGGCAGAAAACCCGGAGGAAACCTTGTAAAAACCGCCCCCGCGATTGCCGAAGTCACCTTGTGTGACTCCCTTATATACCTCAGGTCCACTGGGAGGGTTGAACCCGTGCGGTACATCGAAGCAGGATCTGCAGTCAGACGCGCTAACCACTGAGCCACGACGCTAGCCCCCAAAGGTCACAGAAATGTGTATTAGCCGATAGACGTGCAAGCTTTTACATGGGTTTTAAAAAAAAACTTTACCATTGTAAGATTAACAAGTATAATATATATATATAACAACATAATTATCCGATCAACAAAACAGAGAACTTGATGTTTTACATGAACAATTTGTGAAAGTGATAAAAAAGAAACTTATACCACATGGAAGTAATCATAGGTTTTCCTACTTAATCAGACTTTTGTGCATGCATCGTATTATTGCTGAATAACAAAGTAATGCATGTATAAAATTCCGTACATAATAAATCGATCCATTTTCTGATGGCCCTAAGCACCCACCCAACCACCCAAACTTTAAATGGGTAGGGCTTTTTAAAATTTTGTACTAAAGATGTAGCCATCCTTTCAGTGTTGGTGTCTGGAGAAAGCAGATATAACAATGATTCGGAGGCAGAATTTACTCTGGCACAAAATCCTGGCCCACAAACTGAACAAAAATCAACTGTGGGAATCCTGTAGTGCGGTTTAAAAAGAAACCCTCTCAAAGATTTATTTATCAAAGTACTTTAGATTCCTAGAACAATATTGCAAAAATACAATTAAAACCTTTACAAGTTATCTTTAAAAGTCTAATAGCACCCACTACTCAGCGTAATAGCTGGCAATGATATTTGGAGAAAAAAAATTCAAAGTTCACTTTATTGATTAGTGTTTAACGATGTACCAGCATTTATTTCACCGGCTTAAGGGCATTGCCAGTATCCAACATACTGATAATATCAAGATTAGTGGAGGGCGATGTAGCCACTCAAATGGTCCAAGATTATTCAGTCATTAGAAGATAGTTCTTTGATATTGTTGATCAAGGTTTTAGATTTTTGCAGTTTGTGATTTTTCTACGGCAGGAGGTTGTCCCAGTCCAAGTGATGGAAACCACCCAACAGCATCTCTGGCAATAAACCCAGGCCAGCAGGATGTACTACAGGACTCTACAACAGACGAGCGTCCTGATGCCCCTTAGCTCTCAGAGCATGAGGACACATTAATCAACTGCAAAGTATTTGCTAGTTTTGAGGAATAAGACTACTCATCTTCCCGTCAGCTGTAGGGCACACAGACTATTTTCTTTGCTCCACAATAAAACAGGATCTAGTCTAGAGCAGAAAAAGGCCAATGAAGATTATGTGGTTAGTGCTCACCTTGTCAGCTGCCTTGCCCACAGCTAGAGAACAAGTCAGTTCAGCTGCCCCACCTCCATACACAACTCTATTATCACGGACAATGTTACGGATCACACAAATTGCATCATGGATACTCCTCTTGGCTTCTTCCACAATCTAAAGGCAAACGATCAAATGATTATTTGATGGAGATCAAGAAACACTAAAAGTTTTGAAGGCTCTGTAAAAACAATGTATATCATAATAGTCATGATTCTAATTAATTGTTGTTGAAAATACGTTTCAAAGCTACTACTGGGTTAGGCTTAAGTGTATACATGGGATAAGAAATGTAGCCATCCTTTCAGTGTTGATGTCTGGGGAAAGCAGATATAACAATGATTAGGAGGCAGAATTTACTCTGGCACAAAATCCTGGCCCACAAACTGAACAAAAATCAACTGTGGGAATCCTGTAGTGCGGGTAGAATAAATAATTTTGAGTGCATTATTTTCAGGACTACCAGAACCATTTTCATGGAACATTGGATAGCAAATTTATCTTTTATTGCTGTTTAAGGTTTTACACACTGCCAGTAGGACAATTCACTCAAAGGATCTCATGGAAGCCCAGTCAGTGAAGCAAACCACCCTTGACTGAACAGAGACCACAACAAAAGAAAAGGAGAAAATAGCAGCAAATCAAGTTTCCTGAATGCAGAGGAAGCTCTCCCCAACCATTGGCAGCTCTTTTTTCTCGCCAATGGTTTGAGTCTAAAGGGTGATGAATAATGAGTTTTCTAGCTGTACCGGATGGTTAAATACAATCCATGAAGTGTCCCCTCTGATAAATAAGGTTATCTAAACTTACCATTCTGTTTCCACCCCTTATAAATATGGTTACTGCTCTGGAGTTTTTACATTCCTCAATCACCAACATCCTGTCCTTGGTGGTACCGAATGTTAGTTCTCTTACAATACCAGCTTTACCCAACTTCTCGGTCGTCAACTCTTCAAAGCGAGGGACAATACGACCTCCTGTGGCGATAGCAATTAACTACAAACAGAGAAAACAAATCAGAACCTGTAACTATTCGGAAATAAAGCACAAAGAATTATGTTCAACATTTGTCAGTAGCAAAACCAGAATATCCAAGTCATCTTCGAGTACAATAAATAAATGTAGAGTACTACAAAGATTGTTTGTTTAATAAGGGGTTCAGGCCAAATGTTAACTTATTTCACAGTATGCCAGCCCAGTGGGTGATGGAACCACCCTCGACCCAAACAATACACCAGTGGACATTTAAAGGACACCACAACAATTGTTTGTTTGAGTGGGGTTTAATGCCGTACGAGGAGGAGGCCACAATACATTGGCAGGACGCCACAACAAATCTGCTTTCTAATGCCCTTCAGTTCAGAGAGACAACCTCTCCCAGTAATACAAAGAGATTATTTTTCAAGGTTATTTCACTTGTGTGACTACACAAACTTCAAACACATTGGCATAGGCACAACAAATCAACAAATGTCTAGAGAAATTTCACAGACAAGGTTATCCACTTATCTTGGTTGCGATGACATAGGTAACCCATAAAATGTGATATATATGGAACAGATTAATAAACTCACCTCAATTTCTGGTCCTCCTACCCACCGTACAGCTGGAAGCTCTCTTTGTAATAATAAATGATTAGCTTCATCATCAAAACCCCATTGACAGATCACCAAGTTAGCGCCAGTGTCCTTTACCTGAATCAAAACAATGCCAGTGCGGTCAGATTGGATTTGTTTGTTTGATTGGCGTTTTATGCTTTACTTATATGATGGCGTGCCGGGCCCAATCGGTAAAGGAAACCACCAAAAAACGACGCTGGCACATAGAAGACGTTACAATACACTAACAGTTGAAACAAAGACGCCACAATAAATCAGCTTCCTGAGGCCCTTATCTCAGAGAGCACCAGGAGGCTCCAACCCAACCACCCGTATGCCGAGTGGAAAAACACATCTATCGCTATTTTACAGGTAAGGCATCCATTGACTGAAAAAGGATTCAAAGTATTTTTAAGTGTATTCCACATAAATGTTGTTTTGTTTAACACAGTACATAAGGTAACTTCACTCACAGGACACTGTGCCAGCACAATCGGAAGAGGAAATTATCCTAAACGTCGCTGGCGACAAACACCACAGTAAATTTTCAGGACAAAAACAGGACACCAAAAATTGGCTTTTGTACGCCCCTAAGCTCAGAGAGCACAAGGGCGCAGGAGGCTTCCAACCAACCACCCACTTGAAATGTATGACCAAAGAGTATTCTAACCATGAGCAGTGCCACTTACAAGACCAAAAAATGTATAGTCATTTCCAGTTTTATCTCTTTTTGAATGAAAATGTTGCTCTAGTGCAGAATCACATGGTATTATGTACCTGAACCAAGTGTAGCAGCATGTTCTAATAAAAACATGTACAACATAGTTTGAGTATCAGGATTTACTGTAGCACGATTCTGGCCTCGACAGTAAACCAGGATTGCTGTCAGGAATTCACTCATGCAGTTGTTTCAAGAAAACAATCTTTGCCCACGGTGAACCAAGACAAGATGGCTGCCATTGTTGTAAAATTTGGCCTAAGATTAGACCAATTCATTTAACTGGTCCACACAGGCTAACTTAACAGTTTGTTCTTACTTTCTGTAACAAATACCAACCTGTGTGATCATAAAACAAAACCAAAACAATGGCATTTATGCCAGACCTAAGGTTATTTCACTAATATGACGCCATGGTGCCAGCCCAATTGGTGAAACAAACCACCGAAAAACGACACTGGCAACATAGAAAATGTTACGATACACTAACAGTTAAAATCAAGACACTACAATAAATCAACTTTCTCAGAGAGCACCAGGAGGCTCCCACCCAACCACCTGTATGCCGAGTGGAAAAACACATCTCTTGCTATTTTACAGGTAGGGCATCCATTGATTGAAAGAGGATTCAAAGCATTTTCAAGTGTATTACACATATTCGCTGACAACAAACACCACGATATGTTTTCAGGACAAAACAGGACACCAAAAATTGGCTTCTTGACGCCCCTAAGCTCAGAGAGCAATAGGGCGCAGGAGGCTTCCACCCAACCACCCACTTGAAATATATGACATACAAGATTATTCTGACCGTGAGGAGTGCCACTAACAAGACCAAAAAATATAGTTATTTCCAGTTTTCTCTCTTTTGGAAAGAAAATGTTGCTTTAGGGTTGAATCACATGAGATTATGTACCTGAACCAAGTGTAGCAGCATGTTTTAATAGAAACATGTACAACATAGTTTGGGTATCAGGATTTACTGTAGCACGATTCTGGCCTCGACAGTAAACCAGGATTGCTGTCAGGAATTCACTCATGCATTTGTTTCAAGAGGCAAACTTTGCCCGCGCTGAACCAAGACAGGATGGCTGCCATCGTGTAAACCTTGGCGTAAGATAAGACCAATGCATTTAACTTCTACAGACTTGACAGTATGCTTTCACTATCTGCAAAAAAATACCAACCTGTTTGATCATACTTTCGAATTTCTCTACTTCATATTCTCTCAGTTTCTTGTAATCTTCCACAGACGTCACATCCAACTTGTGTTTAGTCTTTGGTTTTGGAGGTTCAAATGGACAAGTTAAAATGGCTAACTTTGCATCTTTGACTTGCTGTAATATAAAACATTTTTTCCGTATAAATAACAAGAAAATCTGAAGACAAAATCATATAGTCATAAAATGCTAAGGCTTTGCCAGTTTTAATCAGGTTAGCACGAAAGTTGCCAAGATAGTTATATTGACGATTGCGCATCATTTGAAGGAGTCAATAAGAGATAAAAAAAACTGTTGACAGCAAATTATGACTGATCTTCAAACAGCCTATGAAACCAAGGAAGCCACAGCGACAAAAGGAATACTAGCTGAAAGCCCATTTCATATACTTCATTTATAGAGTTGACATGACGTTATAGCCAAGGTTATCTCATGACCTTCTTTCTAACTTAACTGCTTTGGGTCAACGGTAGTTAAAATCAACAGATGACGGTCTCGCCTGTTCCTGAGGTAAGCTACCTGAGCTGCCATCTAAAGCAAGCATTCTGCTCCCCGCTTAATTGTAAGCATAGGGATTTTAGTGCAATGTTTTGAAATGCTGTATTATTTTACACTGAAGAGTTATTGTATTAGATTGTATCACACTAATTTTAATGAAGAGTTTACTTTCCTTTAAGCCTAATTCACAAATCTTTTATTAGGATTATTCCACTGGGATGGGGGAGCTCAGTTCCTGGTCGATAGTACATTCATAATGGTTATGAAAAAATATACAGTACGCACAAGAGCTAACTTCCCTCGCCAAACGAGGATTGACTGCGCACAATGTGACTAGACGAGTCCTGTTCCAACATTAGACGCACATCGTCCGCGACTTGTAAATAATCGTCCTCGGATAGTAGCCTTCATAAAATCAATTTATTCACTGCTTTTGAGCAAATTTTTTAACTGATCACGGCAAACGCTATCTGTTTCGCCATTTCGACAGTTATAGGTGTACACGAAAACATGAATGGCTTACAAATTCCGTCTCAGACGAGTCACAACTTGAGGGAAGTTAGCTTATGTGCGTATTGTATGATGGAATCAAAATTTTGAATTATTGGATTGGAGTTTGATGTAGGTGGAAGGGTCTTTCAGTTTTGTAAAAGACTTTGCATTGTTAGATTTGAAGTTGATGGGATACAAAACATTAGAAGATCAAGTGTACATATAGCAAGTCAGTCAGTCTGTCATTGATGCAATGACGGGATGGTTTAATTGTAAGCACAATCTACTTACCTTTGGCATTTGAGGATGACTCATATCTTTGTCTATGACGACCCCCTTCACTAGCATAGTGTCCTCCAGCTTACCCCCGACTTTACCCTCCACTTTGATCAGCTCAAAGTCTACATCCTTCCTGTCCAGATCAGCCACAGAGAGGATAGCAGTCACAGCAATCTCTGCCATTTGGCGATGGCACCGGTTTACGCTGTATACCAAAAATTGTTTTACAAAACTTAAGCATGTTATAACATGTCTTTTGGGAAGGTGACAGGGGTAAGATTTTACTTTTAAAAGCAATATAAAGCAAGTGTCAAACAAATGTTTGAAGTGTTTGCTTGACGTGTATTATGGAAAACATCCTAAACAACAGTGGCGACAAACAAAATAGACCAAGGACAAAACAACCCAAAAGCCTACAAAAAATCGGCGTCTTGTTGTCCCATAGATGAGAGCACCAGGGCACAGAAAGCTCCTACCTAACCACCCGGTAATTATTATGAATGATCAATCCATTTTCAAGAAAAACTAGTAAATGTTTTTTCTCAATTTTGAGTCTGAAGCATAATTAATACACTAAGCTTAAAAGGACTATAAACCGAACATTTATTTTTAAACAAATTCAGATGTCTCAGATAAGATTTTATTAACAATGACTGTGTTCTTATCACACGCTTACAATCACAAATGTAGCCATCCTTTCAGTGTTGGTGTCTGGGGAAAACAGACCTAACAATGATTAGGAGGCAGAATTTACTCTGGCACAAAATCCTGGCCCACAAACTGAACAAAAATCAACTGTGGGAATCCTGTAGTGCGGTATTGATCGATTCTCCCACTTCAAGCTGGCCCATACCGGAACCTATTTCTTCAATTCAATTTTATTCACTACTTAATATACATTTACATATATAAGCGTGAATAAAGCTCAGTGAGCTTGTTGAACATTCTATCTTGTTTATATTGCATAGATCTGAAATTCTACCTCAAACATTTACAAATTAGCTATATAGCGTTACTTACATTTTGGATCCCAGTGTAGTCATAGCTAGCTGTATTAAAGGTTCTAAATTTTTTTGATCAATTGCAAATGTTTCACTGACTGTTCCCAGATGATCTATAGCAACCTTGGCAGCCATCTCATACCCATCAGCTATGCGGATTGGATGAATTCCTCTGTCTAACAACTTCTCTGCTTGCTCTAATAATGCTCCAGCCAACACTGTCAACAATGTTTGAAATAATTTGCAATAGTGCAGAATAAAATAATGCAATTTCCTCAATTTATATTTGACATTTTAATAAAACTAGGAGTTTCGTTACCGATCAACAATCGTATAGTGTCTGCATTGCAGATATAAAATTAAAACCATTTCCCTTATTTTTGCTTTACTGATCAATAAGAAACTGAAAATTCATTTAAATTACTATTTTGACTTCTGTATAGACATGGAGGGTAACAAACGCATTACTGCTTCGTTTTCTTGAATGTTAAGCCTAGCTGACGTCAAGGCCTTAGCCAGAGATCCGTCTGCCCATCTTTTGGATGGGCAACTTCAAATTGTGAAAAATCTGGATGGGTTAAATTTTTACAAGATTTCTTAGTGGCTATGGCTGAACTTTTTTCAAGGGTTTATGTTTTAAGTCAGTCTATCTTATTGGCTTCACTGCTAAGTATGATAGCATGGATGTAAGCTAGAAACATACAACTAATAGCAAGATGGCTCAGCGATTTCTGCTTTATCATTTCTTTCATGTTAATTATGTTTTTTTGGTGTCTTGCATAATCGGAAGTCCAGAAATTGTAGTATGGATTTGTAGCATATGACACTGCCGACGAAACCAGGAATAAACGTAATCATAACCACACAGTCGCAGTAAACTCTTAGATACTCGAGGTCAAAACGGGACCTCAAACCTATACATTTCCACATTGAAAGGGACAGGAATTGTGAAAACTATTGGAAAATTTGTGGTGATCACTGATTGTGTGCGATTCAGTAAATAACCCAGTAGTTCAACCTACCAACAACCCCAGTTGTTCCATCACCAATCTCGTCATCTTGAGATTTGGATAACTGCACCATTAACTTGGCTATCTGATGATCAACATCCATTTGGTTTAAGATTGTGGCTCCATCATTAGTTATGGTCACTTCTCCGTCAGGACTGACCAACATTTTATCCAGGCCTTTGGGGCCTAGGGAAGTCTTCAACACATCAGAAACTATTTTGGCTGCCATAATGTGCGACTGCAAACAAAATACAAAATGGTTAAAACTTGACAAGTTAAGAAGCTTGTTTTACTGGCATGCATTAACATTTAAATCTGTTTGGAGAAAAGGTACACCGGTATCTTATTAAACAATTTGCACAATAATGTTGAGTTATGAGTACTCGTTGTTGTTGTTCGGGCTAAATACCTTGTGGGCTTCAATGCCAGAGAGTCGGCTTTTCCTGTCTTGATCCCTGATGATGATAAAAGGTCTGCCATATTCATCAAAGGCAATAGTGCCTTGGCTGGTCATTTTCTTAGATGGTTGGATGCCGAACTTGTAGCGATGTCGGTGGATTTCAAAACATGAACAGTCACGCTTGCCAAAAGCTCGATACAAGCATGGACGTCGGCTAACGCGTGATTTTGCGAGAACGATCTGTCATAAACAAATGTCACGTGGTACACCTAGCAACGCGTTGGAGCACATGTCGGCTATTTGACGCTCTGGAATACTCACTGGCTGTTTGTCAAACGTGAGCGTACCTTTGTGTTAAGCAATAGCCGACAGTGTTTGTGTTCTAACAAAAGCGAGAATGGCGTTCTTTGGACTCACACATTTAGGACATCAAAATATCATAAGGGAGGCATCAAAGGAGGCAAAGCTGCAGCGCGGCCACACAACCCTCGGCTTCACAGCGCTGCCTCCGTTGACAGATAAGAATGTGCGACAAAGATCCATCGTGCCGATCAGCCAAACATCGGGATATGGACCAGGTCACCGAGGATCTTACGTAGAATACACACGGATGAGAGCTAAGCATGTACGAATACCTACAGGTAAGCTTATATATTTATGCCCGATATCGCATGTCAAGATAGGGCCTAAACATGCATATACGCCAATAGATAGGCCTATCCGGTAGCCTATATGTTTTTGATATACCGAAAGGCCCCTATTTGTTCTGTATTTTTATTCTCAGAATCTTACATGTGGACATTTTTACGGTACTAACTTGAATAACAATATACACATTCAGCACTAAAGTCAATATTCTCTACTTAGGCCTAGTCAATTGGAGAAAAAACAGGCCAGCTTTTCAAGTCCTCCAAAAATCCCATAGCCTAATCTATAGACCTATAATCTATTTTTTTAATTGCTGCTTGGTACATGTATTTCACAATGATTGAGAATGAGTACTACAATTAATAAGACAGTAATAATTTATGTAAATTCAATGATAACATTCAGTTACTGAGACGAACTTTGATCTCCCAGACTCTCCACCTGCCTTCAAACGAGCGGTGTGTAACAATATTGGGTTTATTATTACGTACGATAATCTGGAAACGTGTTGTTTGCATCATTTAATTGTTCTGAGGCTCGACTGCTAAACAATGACAAGAACAATTTCAAAAGTAAAAAAATAATCGTCGGGGTGATTTTTAACAGCTAGAAATGTGTCTATATTCATAACATAATCTGTTCCCTGTTACATTTTATTTGAACGACTATCCCTTTGCGTAGTTTAGTTATAGCTATACCACCATTAGAGCATACCAGAGTTGACACGAAGGCTTTGCCTAGTAACTAGCAGTGTACAAAGGAACGAGTCACAGCTCAGTCACTTAGTAAAGCGAAGTCCGTCTTATTGGTTTGCTCTCGTTTTTTTTTTTTTTTACCTTTGTGTGTTCAAGCAAATAGGCTTTTAGAGAAGAAATGTGTATATCATTTCCAAATAGGACAAATAATCAGACAAGCATGCAGGCATTCATCCAACAACACAAACGATCAATATCAAGCACATCTGTATGTTTTGCTGACTACATTACTAATATTCCTTGTTAATTTCAATTCAGAACCTTTTAACGTCTATCGATTCCCTTTAACAACAAGTCATAACTATGGTTGGTTTAACCGGGAATCCCCCATCCGAGAAAGACAGCCATGGACACAGGTGCCACGTTATTCACTAGTCAACAGCGAAATGACCAGGTAAGCAAATCATATCAAGAACATAGATTAATTAAATGTAAGTCTTGATATCTTCATGATTTTGTAACTTAACACGAAGTGGTAGATTTATATTGGCGGTCGGATTTGCCACGAACAACGTTTATATAGCAATTAAAATAAATCATTATGCAGTACTACTTTATATTATTAAAAAACACATGAAACTCATTACAAATCTACTTTAATAAGAGCTACCGGTAGTTTAAATGAAGTAAAACAATCGTAAAGTTCCAATTAAATCATACAATATTAAGCTTAACAAGTTCAAATTTTGGAACTCATCCCCTGCCGTCCCGACTTATTTTGGTAATTCATCTTTATGTTAAATGTGATAAATGAATGCTTTTAGTGCCCCTATACATATAATCCTTTGGTAAATGTTGAAGGAATAAGAAAGAGCCCCAAAATGGTAACTATTAAACTGTTAAAGAGTACAATAAGCGCTTGTGATAATTGTTGAAGTATTAACCAGAAAATTGGTTTATAGGGTTACGGGACGTCGGGACCTATATCGCGTTCTCATTCGTTGACTGTCTCAATTTCCAGCCCGTAAGATGTGTTAGAAATATGAAAATCAAGATTGGGTAGCTGAACATTCACATTACCTTATAAATGAGCCGATCATGCATTATGCCTGATCTTACACTGGCGAGGTTGGTTCACCTACGGTGGTCCTATAAGAGATCAAGTTGATCAACATGACAAACGTGTAGCACCATATCGTTATTGAGTTGATCAACATGAAACTCAGCATGACAAATATGTATAACATGATATCTTTACTGAGTTGTTCAGTTTAACATACGTGTAGCATGGTTTCGATGTTGAATTGATCAAACATGAAAACCGGAAAGAAAACTAGTAAAAAACACCTTGATCAGCATGTCAAATGCAGCATATGCGTGTGTCTGGTCATGCTATCAAGTTGTAGTGTAGCTGCTTTATTCGTCTAAATATACTGTTATTTCTACAGGTTTTCCGAGACCAACCCTACGTGTATGTACTGGTAAAATAGGAATACATAGTCATATTAGTGACATAGTTGGTAGAAAGCGTATTTATATTTGTATGTAGGCCTCGACAATATATGTATTCATTTGCCTTTTTTTTCTTCTTTCAAATCTTAACCCCATTTATTGATGTAATAACACAAAATATAAAAAGCATAGCTCTGATAGCAGATAATTATTGATAATCCAAATGCCCAATTCTCTATAATCAGTAGAAAAGGGCTGAATTTTAATAAAAGCTGAGTAATAATCAACTAAATATCAGTTGTACATATGCACCAATAGTAAATCTATCTAGATGTCGGTGGTACAAAAGTGTATTCCCACTCTACCCTGGCAAAGCAAAATCGTCAATAAGTGAAATACCCTTGAGAACGACGTTAAAAAGCAATTAAATAAACAAAAATGTATTTCTAAAACTAGTCTTGCTTTGATTTACAGAAACATCTCTTACATTTTTATATAGATCTACGCTGCTTTACATACAACATTTATTTTTATTTTTTTTGCATAACGCTGTGTTAGTGTAATCAAATAAATGTCTTTTGTATGAACAAAGGTAAAATAGGATTTATTTTTCTAACTCACAAGAAGAGGGTAAATAGACGTAGTTTTGTGACGTGCATGGGGTTGTTTGAATAGCACTTTCACCCCCCTAATATAAACGTTTCTAAATTAGGTGGCTGCAATCATGATACATGGCCTACTGAGGATGGGAATCGAAGTTAAATTCAAGAGCTCAAGAGGAATTTTTAAAAAAATTAAATAAAGTTAACGATGTTGTGTTGACAAAGATGAATATGGAATATAAAAGGTCAAGATCAAAATATTGTTTTTTCACAATAGTTAGTTCCCATTCCATGATCACCTTCACAGACCAGTTATATGGTCGATCGCTTATCGCTTATCGATCGTAAATATCTACCTGGCTCACAGGCCAGTTTACACAAATCATTTAATGCACCTGTTTCATGTTTTAGTCTTGTGTTGACAGTCTTCTGTTTTTTTTTTTAATTTTCAGATTCGTAGATGAAATGGCGATGACAAATCGAGAATTTAGATTGTTTTGAACCTTTTCGTCTTCCAATGCCTTGATGCTTTCAATTTATTCTATTGCCTACTTTTGCCACGTGATCAATACACACCTGCAAGACAATAACACGTCCACTCGATGAAGGGCTAAGCACCAATTCATTTTCTCCAGGCCTTTGTGAAACTTTCGGATTTCATTCACAAAGTCGGATTGAGATGAAAATGGAATAATATTTATTATAACGGTAAATTCTTGCCAAATGTTCATTTCATCAGAACAGTTCTAAACAAGCACTATTTATTGTCATCTGATTCATATGAAATATATTCTCTTATTTGAAAACCAACCAATAAAAATGTATCAAAACTATTGTGTTTTTGTGTGATTTTTAAAACCTACATTTTGATGAAGGTAGACCTTTGACAGGGGAGAGTTGTTCCTCTGTGGAAAGCGGCTAACAGTGTGGTAACTGAAGTTTATTAAAGACGCCCATATTTTTAACGAGTTTCTTAAAAGTAAGACAAACCAAAGAAACAAATTAGATATAAAATATCCAAACTAAATCCTGTGAACACTGAATGTCTAGTTTATATTGACTTGATGGACGTTATTAACACCAACATGATGTTGATATCTAATGTCCAGAGACGAATTCAAACACAAAGTTGTCCCCCTTGTATAAAACTCTGGTTCACACTTTTTTAGAGCGTGACATTTACGGTTGAACAACTAAATTAACCTCAAGTGACCTGTGTAACTTCAGTAAATTAGCTTTCAAACCATTTAATGTTGTGGGAACCCAAGAGAAACCTTGTTATAACGACAAAGATCATTTGTTTGTATTAACTTCAGATAACCTCCGCAGACAATATACAGTTCACGCAAGACGGGACACTTTAGTCAGAATTTGGATAGGCCTTACTACCTAGGCCTAAGTAGTTAAAATAACCTTTTTTAAATAATAGTTTTTTCTTCTGCTGATTAACCGGGTTATGCTGACTTTGGGTGTAGACGACTGCGACAAGATTATCTAACTTGAAGATACATAGGCCTTGGGGCCTGAAGTGTTGACTACAGGCGGGAGGTTCAAACGGAGCTGACCGTGCCCCTATATATAGGCCTATACTCTCTCGTCAGGAAGTATATTTTTTTAGGCGTCCTGTGTTTTTTTGTTTGCTGGCAGTGTCTGAAGGCTGCACGTCGTCATATAATTATTTAAGTATAAGTTAAATTAAGTATTAATTAATTTACAATTGTGGATGTCGATTGACGATGTTAAACAAATGAACTTCGGCATCGTCAATCGTAAATTAATCATGCAACTCAAGTTAGCCGTATTCTAGACGCATGAATTGGCGCTGCTTACAATTGAAATATCAATTTAACATAAAAAGTCAAAATAATTAAGGACCACTTAAATCGATGCATGCATACTACTGATTTCTGATTTTTGAATAAATTGGGATTTGTTCGGGACGTCATTGCAGCCAAGGTTTATCAGAAACGGGCTGAAGGTCGAGTGCTTTCTAGGTTCTATCTGTCTTGTCAGTTAAAAGTCGGATTACAATAAATAACAAATAGGTTCTTGGTGCAACATCGTGATAGAGCATTAGTAGTCGTACTCAAGAGTATATGATTTCACTTATATGAAGCATTGGCGATGTATATGGTGTAAAAGCAGAAAGAAATCTCGTAAAAACTTCCCTCGAACTCCACAGCCAACAGAAAAAATACATTTAAATGGAACATTAATAAACCAGGTGCAGGTGAACAGCATGTGTAAACGTGTCAGGTTGATAGTTGGTACTGGGCTCATTAAATATACATTGATCAACGTAATGGCTCCATTAAAACATAAAAAGAGTGACGTTTGGTATGTACTCGTCCTTTTACACGACCTTGGTTAAGACGTATAACACAGCACGTAGATAAATAGGACTGACACTCTTTAGCATGAATAAATGTGCTACTACTAGTATATGGTTTGCAGGTGCACGTTGTGCAGTCCTATATGTAAATGAACAAAAGGTTTATAATAATTAATCAAAGGAAATCATTATCAGTTTATTAGAAAATAAAAAAAATATATTAGCATGTACAACCAATAGACATCTGGTATGTCAACACGAATGAATTTAATACCTAATGAACTTTTTCCAGGTTAAGATTAATTCGTCCAGCATCCCCCTGGTAAACGCTCGGCCTTTATTATTAGGAAACCGCTATTAATATGTGATTTGTATGTACAGTACTGTTGTTGAACAGAGTACAGTTGATAATCTCTAATGACAAGAATATAACCGAACTGGAGCTAGCCGATAAACAGTTGCCATCATACTCAAGAAGACGGTGAATGTATATACACGCTGAGGTCAATGAATGCGTACTCCTTGTGGTAGGAATCATACAAGTGTCATTGGATTCAAACTGGCACTATTAGAATATTACCTATATAGCTTCCTAAATATAGACCATAGGCTAAAAGCCACTATTAATATAATAAATAATATAATAGATTTCAAGGGGGGAACCTGCATAATTACC
>JAVFBZ010132459.1:27766-46768 GCA_032466195.1 Katharina tunicata | reverse complement strand
TAGATAGTTTTCAAACCTAATGATGAAAATCTCTGTGGAGTTGAGTTTGGTTTATTTATCTGTCGTACTTTTTTTTTTAAAATTTAAAGCTAAACTGGGAGTTCAGTTTGTTGGGCATGTGTTGTACCCAAGTGGTGACCAGTCGTGGGGCTGACACGGGCTGGTACACGGCCTGTTACACAGGTGGCTCGGCTGTGTCATGCCGATAACTTACCCCATTTCCTCACCACGGAAATTCTAATGTATTAGACATCAACTGCTTCCAATTAATGCCGCTCTCCCGAAATCGCTTCGTCGGAAAATACAGATCCATTTTCCAATGTGTTTCTGGCCACTGTGGTATTTTTGTCCACTTACCGGGTGGCTTGAATATTGCATATCACCGTTAGACAGTATTGAATTTTAATATATGAGACTAAAAAGACAGAGCTTAAATTGTTTAATGAAGTTATGAGGTATTTCTTAGTGGTACGGTGAGAATAACCGTCCCTAATTACCACCACCACATGCTCCGTCTAGACAGACATTTAAGGTATTTAGACAGTTTATAGTGTCATGAGATGAACGCATTGTCGTATACCCAAAGCAAAATTAACGGATCTTAAAGACCTGGTCATCTTTCGGGCGAAACTCAAATATATTTATGTATAAAAGTAGAGAAAGAAAAATTTGCTTGCCTCCACTGGGATTCGAACTCGGGTTTCAGGCCAGCAGGGTCAGCGCTCTAACCGACTGAGCTACAGAGGCTCACGGTAGAACGAACGAATTATTATCCGGGTAAAGGCTATATACATGATTATAGGCTTTTAATAAACACACATTTATAGATAGCATAAGTTGCTCGTAACACCTTTCATATTTTACTAGTGATCCTGCTCTATATATATTATTGTTATAGAAATAAACTTTCATGCATCGTGAAAGTCGGTTGAATTATAATCTCATATCCATAAAATAGGCTTCATTCTATAACATAATGCAAACGAGAAAATGCAACGATCTTGCTGGGTGATGAATGATGTCCGAAATTCTCTTTCACAAATTTATAATATTTCTAGAATGAAGGCACGTCATAACCTTTGAAGAAAAATGTCCTATTTCAGATACAGCCTTGTGCTGTGCGTTGTAATTTGAATGGCAATGTTGCCTTAAGATGTTTTTAGTACACTATTTGATCGTGTTAAGTATAACTGTGTGCATACAGAGTGTGTGAGAGCTTTGATTTGATAGTAGACCAAGCAGCTGACTAAAATGTGAGGAAAAAAAGGACATCAGTACTCTGGATGTAGCTTTATACTTACAGAGCTGGTTAAAATTCTTCAAATATATCATTTTAATCACTTTATTAACCACATAAACAAATTACTAAGTTTTGTTTGAAAACCGCATGCCATTTAAAGAAACAACAGGTTCTCAACTCGAAAGGCCTTGTTCTGATATTCTTGAGCTGTCATTTCAAGCCTCTTTAGGACTACACAATCTCACAGAGGGTTGGAAACAGCAACGACAGCTCACTTAGAAACCGATTTGTTGGGTCTATAATTAAAGGCGACAACTAACAATGTTTGCTATTCAAAACCTTTAGATCTCACACCCATGTATTCATTTGAGACGGTTTAAGTTGTTCATGCTTTCAGTTCTTATTAAAGGTTGAAGTTATTATCTAGACTGGGCTAAGAGCTTTGCCTTGAGTCTGTAGTTAATTGATGGAAACTTTTGTCTGGTGAGAGACGGCAGATTGGATCAGATTGAAGCGGGTCCGTTTACACGACCTGTCACAAACTCCAGGGAGGGAACTTCAACACAGCTGTAGGAGAGAACAGAAACAGTTGTGACATTCGGGTCACTATCTTAACTATCAATCTCATTTATAGTCCCGAAAAGTGGGAAATAAATGGCTTCGTATTACTTGCTCTGTTAGATTGCGTGTAATAAATGAGTTGATATGGCCCTATGGTACATATCTCCTGGTGATCTGATATCTGAACTGGATTTGTTTCCTGTCCGATTGTTTCATTCCCTGACATGCTATATCAATTTATATTGCGCCATAGCGATCTGTCAGTGCCCTGGAATCTGAGACTTCACTTTGCCGCAGTGATGTCATCATTTCCAAAGCTGTATACCGGTGGGAAAGGTTCACATACTTATAATACTTCTCAACTAAAAAAAACTTTGAAAGCATTACACATTAACAATTACTCCATAAAAATACATTTCAAAATTAAACCATTAAATTGAACATCATATTTCATAAAGGAAACACAACTTAAAATTTAAACATATTTTACAATAAAACATTAAATCATCATATCGGGTCAATTTCAGACAGGAAACCTATTTTTTTTTTACAACAATGCCATCAAATCGTTATACTTCAGTACCATATATAAAATGTCCTCCAACTCGACCATGTTCTAAACTTCATAGGAGATGAATCTCAACTGTGATTGGCTGGATGTATAAGGGTAAACTTAAATACCTACCCCGCAAAGGGCGCGATCATGTCACGTTTCACAGATAACGAGGAACTAGTCAAGATGAATTCCAAATAATCGTGGAAAGAATAACTTGATTGACACCTTGAACCAAAATGCAACCATAGACAACAGATGAACAGAGATGTAGGTTGCCTTCTTTCACGCTGAAATCTACGACTGATTAGTTGCCAACTGGTCCTACGAAACTGATCAGAACTAGTTTGCACTCAACTGTGGCACAAGTTAACTTTTCGAGTTTTTACGAACTTAATATTATCTTAAATGGTACAAATACACTGAAATGTCATACAATATTCAAATACTCTGAAATATCTTATGTGAAAACAAACACCCTTAAATATATAACATCGACTTAACCTGGAATATATTTTGTCACACAAATACTTTGAAATATTTTATACCATTTAAATCATCTGAAATAGTGTAAGTCATTCCAATAGTCTGAAATATCGAATAACATCCGAATGCAATACAAGTACTTTGAAATGTAGCCCATACACTCTATGAAATATTATATGCCTACAAATACTCGGCAATACCTTATCCCACACAGAAAGGGACCTAAAATATATTTTACAAGCCAAATACATTAAAAATGCTCTGAAATATCTTATCCCGTAGATATATTCTGTGAAATATAAATATATATTATACCACAGAAATACTGTCTTATCCCATACAAATACTCCAAATATCTTTTACTGTGCCTTTTTTAAAAAAAATATACAAATAGTCTGGATATGTTATCCTACACAGATATTCCCAGAAACATCGTAACACATACGATGACACATACGATGATACTCTTGTGTCTTTACTCTTATGTGAAATGCCTTATCCCATGCGTACATCTGGAATATGCAAACACTGTTTATACTTTACATATACTTTATGACATATTCACTGAAATGTCTCATCCCATACATATACTCACTGACATGTCTCATCCCGTACAGATACTCACTGAAATGTCTCATCCCGTACAGATACTCACTGAAATGTCTCATCCCATACAGATACTCACTGACATGTCTCGTCACGTACAGATACTCACTGAAATATCTCATCCCATACATATACTCACTGACATGTCTCATCCCGTACATATACTCACTGAAATGTCTCATTCCGTACAGATACTCACTGAAATGTCTCATCCCATACATATACTCACTGACATGTCTCATCCCGTACAGATACTCACTGAGATGTCTCATCCCGTACAGATACTCACTGAAATGTCTCATCCCATACAGATACTCACTGACATGTCTCATCCGGTACAGATATACTCACTGAAATGTCTCATCCAGTATACAGATACTTAAGATAATGTATTTTACTCCGTAAAATATGTGATGCTATACACACTCTGAATATCTTATGCTTTACAAATATTCTGAAAAATTTTGTAATATGAAAATACCTTAATACCACACAAAGCATATCTAAATCATACTTTCCCACACAAATATCTGAAACATATGTCTTAGACAAATTTGAAATTATCTATGTATTTATAATTCGATATTGAAAAAAAGTTATTGGGCCATTCCAATCATGAAAAAATCCAGCGGCTTAATACAGCGTTGAAAGCTTGGATATTTTTGGTAATACGCCTATGAAATCTACATTATATATCATCACACTTATCTTTACATCTTACATTTAACTTTCATGTGCCTGACGTCTCTCGGGCGTCATATTTGTCGTTCATCATATTCCAAAAAAGAACTTGAGCTACAGGTTAAGAGGACAAATGTATCCATGTGACGAGCAGACTGTTTTAGCGCATGATCTGTATAAACAGAGTTTGAAAATTAATCTTGAGATATTCACGTGTTACGTCAATCAAGTAGGCATAATATGATCGCGTACGAAAAAGGGTTAATTAAGCCAACTTAATCATCGGGACAGATAGAGAAGAGATTTAAACTATTTGTCGATGGGTGTTATTAATGTGGAGTCACCATCCAGGGGTACACTTTGTGGAAAGCGGAAATGAAGCCAATCATTGTTACTATAGCTACTCCAGTACCAGAATTACCTGATATCAGATGTAGACAAAAATACAGAGAGCATATTACTTAAGCAATAAATTGTTCACTTGTCTTTACTTAAAGTAACATACGCACTGAAAAGTTCTGAATTTTCCACTATCACAGAGTCTAATGAACAATTGATATTTTTCTCAAGGAGTACAAGTTGGAGGCTTTCCAATAATTCCAACATCAAATTTGTAGGTTGAGAGAGAGTTTTATAATTTCTAAAAAACTAAAAACTGAATATTCTGTCAGAATATTATTATGTGGATGTGTCAATCAGCTGTCATAACTGTGCCAACCTAAGATGTACCGACGCTACACCAAGTCAAACGTTAATTAGCCCCGCCCCCATCCACTATTCAAAATCTGAACTCATTCCATATACGGTCATGAACCCGGCGAGATCAAAAGCTTTACTTGAGGCATACAAGGAAAAATGGCTGGCCTTCCTTACGCTGAATTCGAATTATTGCATGTTTTCTCCTGGCTATTACTAACCTTGAACCAACTTAATAATTTTCATTTTAAAGTAATTGTTTTAGTTTATCCACAAACTTCAAAGTTGGTTAAAATCAGGCAATCATTATTTTTTGTTAAACCCTTATATTGAGTGATTATTAGGTCATTGGTAATGTATCCGAAACTTTAACACAGATCGTTGATGTTATGCATCTTTATTGTTTAACTACGAACACGTATTTCGTCATAAAGATAAACAGTTACAATTATACTGCTGGCGAAATGGTGACCGACTCTGATGATTGTGGGTTTGATTCCCGCAAGTGCCTCAGCCTGTCAAATTGTTGGGAGTGTTATCCCAAAAACGAAAATATTGTTATTTTAAAACTGCAGTGTATAGTGGAAGCGTGATATAATTATACTTGCATTTTTTACACATTTAGTTTAAAATTACCTTAATTACTAATATAAAGAAAAAAAACCCCAACAGAATGTATCCATCGATTTTTGCACTCAAGGATAATTTGTATATTATGTAAGTGTTTTTTGTTTAACCGCACACCTTGCACGTATATATTCGATACGTCAAAAAAGATAGCTTAGGTCGAACAATTAGGTATACTTACATTTTAAGTAAGTTTATTTGAAACAGAGAGAATTTCTTTTTCTTAATTGTACAATAACTATATACGTGCATTCAATTACTCGATTATTGTTTTCCCCAACCTGCCACTCAGTTGCTATACAACGTATCTTAAAGTATACTGGGAGATTATCAGACTGTTGGATATAGCATTTATCTAAATCCTTTGAGTAGATTGTGACTGTACTCGAGATTGATGTTTAACAATATTGCAGTTTCTCACCTTTCGTCTCGTGAAAATAACATCCATGTTCATTTCGGTTGGTCGATGCATATGACTATAATCATTCACAATAGCCTTACCTTAAATTTTAATTATCGTTCTCTATTTCTGATTTATATTACACAGAGCATTGATTTGCATCAACAGCGAGAGATTCTATAATATCCTTGACAACTTCATATATTCACACCAAGGTTTAACAGCACTTAGAAATAAACATTAATAATTTATGTTTTTGTGAAAAATGTCCGTTAGTTTTCAAAATCACTCGCGGGAGGTTCGTCATTGGGAAACTACCCATGCAGAATCAAGTGATATTCATCGTATCACACAGTCTCCCGTTGGATAAAACCTCAATATAGCAACTCTAAATTCAAAAAGGCTAATTAGCACTAGCGTTAGATAAAGTCTTTCTAGTGTCCGCCCACAATACCAGTAAATTGGTGGAGCGCCCAGGTGCTATCTGATTCAACGGACAGACGTTAGCCGATATGTTGACGTTTCATATATATGTTTGTCATGGAACTATACTGTATGTTTCTTTTGCATTCGGTTGGTACGCCCTGATGTGAGTGAAATAACCATAAGTACTGCGTAACACCCCAAAGAAAAAAAAGAAGAGGAAACCAGCTAACACAAATACATGAGGATATGTGGTTTCTTGTTATTGTGTTCATATGCATGTATATACACTTAATTGAGTACATTTTAGATCAAAGTAAAGTTAACAGAAGCAAACAAGCGAACAATACAAAACAATGTATTATATTTTATTGAGGCAAGCGGCACATTATTTATAACAAGAACGGCTATACAAAATATTCAAAATTCACATCAATATTTTATGATATTTCTGTTTTGATTAATGATAAATTTGACTGTTGAAACTGTATTACTCTGAACTCATCAGGTTAGGCTTTTGAATTTGTTGTACTATTTTAAATAAATTTATTAAGATAGTTATAATTCACATCTTTTTTCGAAACAATCGTTAATTCTTCAGTAATAACTCATAGTTTACGAATGTTCTCCTTTTAATTGGTTTGAAGAATTTATATGATCAATCAAACATTTTCCATCAAACGAATATGAAAGACGTAGAAATATGGAAACGACCCTAATCGATTTATAAATTTAACCATTTTGAAAAAAATATAGCATAATCAACTTAATTTAACAACGAAAAGACTTTATAGTGTGACATACCATGATAATACCATTGGGTAATACTTAAGCTATACAAGACCGCACTCACCACCATTTGCTCAGGTTTCCATTACGAAATGTTAACAGGTAAAATTATCAAGTAATCGCTTTAACAGAGTATCCTTAACATCATAATATTTTTTTTATAAATCTAGATATGTGCCCTTATATCATTATGCAGAAATAAGCCAGATAAAATGACAGTCTTTCTTACAAAGTTTACAAATTATAAGAAATTTACACAATATTATTAAGTTATCGGTGGGTGTAATACAGGAGCAAGGCGCAATTAACCTATTAGCTGGCTGTAGAAATATGATTTCATTAACTAAAACAAGTCAAAATATTCCATCAAAAAAGAAAACTCTAAGGTATTCAATATAATTCCACATTAAACACGGACTGCATGTAAGCAACTTTTACCGTAAAATAATTTTAACCCGATGACAGTAGATATAAGAATTTCGTATTACAACAGAACGCATATCTATAGTCTAACGAGTCAAACAAGTTACAGTAAAGTAACCATAAACTCGTGAAACATTCTGGGTGAGCTGTTTTAGTAATTGCAGAAATAAAAAAAAAACTGCATTGAAAGATTTCCACAAGAAATTTAAATTGTAGACCAGCGGCTATATAGAATACTCAGACATGAACTAATTTAAACTGCACAGTTAAATAAAGCCAATATCCTCCCCAACTAACAGAGTGGATATACACTAAAACTTTCAAACTTTTATCTGGTCCATACACTTACAACGAATTAAAGCTGTGATGGAGTGATGATGCATTGTGGGTCTCTGTGGAAAGCTTTGATATTTATGTAACAAACTGGTAAACATTAGGCCTACATAAAAAAAAATCCTTCAATTTCTTTCACGGAAATTTTATTTGATGTATAATTTTGGAAGAGGCTTAATGATAATTATTATTTCTATTGTTATTGTTGTATAAAAAGAAGTTACATATTGCTTCACTCTCCCGAAAGAATGGCAACACAATAGTGAAGGTGTCTCTAAATTGGTTGTATTAAGTTTCTGAGTTTTGACCATATAAAGTGCATCAAATTTGTATCCCTTTAAGAACCTTTCTTTTCATTTTACACTTTGTGACATTTGTCGAGATCAGATTTAAAAAAAGAAGTATTTTTAATGTAACCACAAGACAAATGTCTCCGATTAAGATTTTCCAATGTTGTTTTCCTTTTTGTTTCTCACTCCCGTTTGTCTTTGATGTTAAAACGTCAATGAGCTGAACTGAGAAACCTGGGGCCAGGGAGCAGCACTTAGTCGGCGCTAGGGGACGCCAAGGAAACTTTTTTCTCTGAGCATTCGTTTTGCGCGTACTTCTCATTTTACAGAGAAAGGAGAGAATTTCGCCTTTAGCTGTTTCCTCTCGTGTAAATTTTAGCGCATAACAGCTCCAAATGGGGTGATGATTAGAAGAAAGAATCTCCAGCGGCATAAAGGTCGAGATGGTAAAATACGTGAGAGATCATGGCGGCAGCACGGCGTCTGCACTTCGGGACAGAGTCAGACCGGTGCAAAACCTGGACTACATTAATACAGCGCCATTTTGAAGCTATACAATAACATTGTCTATCAATCTCTTGGAGAGTAACTTGGTGCATTTTCTTGCGATCTAAGGTCAGCTTCCATCACACAGCTCCTCCCAACACCTGTCCGCTCTTCCAGTCACCTCTCGTCAACCGTCCGCTTCTGGGCACCCATGCCTCAGGTTTCACATCTATACTGCGTCAGACTAGGAATGTATGGTTCAAAAAGTGATACTTAAACATAGTTTGTGTCAGGCTTACTGTTAAATATCCGATCTCCAAATATTAATTATCATTCATTTAATGTTCAATATCGTAATAAAACGAATTAGTGTATAACAGTACCAAACACGTGCCTGCCTTAGAGTGACCAGATTGAGGCTGGGCGATGAAACAAACGAAATGAAGGGGAATATTAAGATGGTAATAATGATATAGTTAATCTCTTTATGTGAAACTGTCTCCAGAATGTTTTTTTTTTTTTGCGCTTTCATAGTCAAGAAAGTTTTCAAGCGAATTTCTAAAAAAATACAGTTATACGTTTTTCGTCAATATAAACATTGATATTTGAAAGGAAAAGTCTTCATTAACAAAATACACTGAATATTTAATAATTGGACAGAATATTTAAATATAGATGTATCAAACGTGGGTCACGGTGTAACTGCAAAGCTATAGTTTTTGACCCAGCAACTTAGTATTTAAAATAGGTCTGTATTTCTCAGGGCTATTGCATTTATTGATTTGATTGGTGTTTAACGTTGGGCTCAAGACACTTAGGCCTATATACACTAGCTTATATATGACGACTTTCCGCTACATGTTTATGTTAGAAACCTGAAAGATACATAATAAAAAATCCAGTCGCGATCTCGGCAGCGACCGGAAAAGTACCCTTATATATACCTAATAGTCGACATGTATAGACTCGAACTAATACCGACACTCAGCAGCACAACGATCAAGCAAATGAGCAACGGCGCGGTACCTGGCTATTACAAGCTCCAAGTTTATAATTTTGTATTTAAACGTACCAATTTTAATTCTAAATTTTTTTGAACTCATTAATCAGTGGTAATCAAAAATTGTTGCAAAAAAGAGAGCTAGTCATAGATAACCGTGCCATTTTTGCAACAAATATATGTTCAAGTATTCCTACGGGACATCCATTGTAAACAATTTGTAACAACTTAAGTCTAAATAATTAGTTTACCCGCTGGATAACAATAAAAGACAATTAGGTTACTCAACAAAACTTGTGAATTTTTTTAATTTTACCGTACTAGATTTTTCTTCCTGAAAAAAAAGAGAACGACATATTAAGATAATATCGTTCACTTTTATATCACGTTCACGTATGCTTTGGAAGTATTGGATAAATATTTCACGTATATTTATTTACATATTATGCTAGTAAACATCGCATGGTATAAAAGGTGATTTAATTATTTTTGAAAGGCTCGTAATATCATCTGTCGAGTATGTGGGAAGGGTAATTACTTGACTCTAAAATAAGGATTCCATCTTCACCTTTATTCATATGCAACGTTACACGGTTTATTCGGATCCTCAAGCACAACAGAAATATGAGAGACTTTGCGTCTGAAAGTTACGTGAGACGAAACATTCCTTTGCTAAATTTGTTCACGTGCATTTTAGCATAATGTTCAGCACTCTCTATAGTTGCAACAGGTAGCCACCAGTAGGGTCTATGAGCAGTATAGCTTTCGATTAGATTTGTCCTTTTATTAACATTTATAAACCGTTTGTCCGATTACACATGGGTTAATATGGCGGCCCAGAATGTAATAAATGTTACAATATATTCATGAGAGATATCATACATTTACTGCTGGTAATTATTATAGGGCTTTATGTCAGAAATCATACATAATCTTCTTGGTAATGTCCAGGGCTATATGTCTTTTAAAATAGAATGCATGCAGCAAGTGTTTATTAACATTAGGAACATATAAAATCGTTATATCAATTATAGCTGTTCTTATGGTAGAGCGTAAGGGTATATATAGTAAGTTTTATTGCGAAATATTAATATCATTATGTCGGTGTCACTTATAATTTGTAAGAGTTGTTTCACCATGTCGTAACGTAGACAAACACAACCGTCTTCCGGTTTAAAGACGAGTCAGAAGTTCCGCGTTCGAAGTCTCGGGAATGGTCGGTATGGTATTGAGTTAATGGAGATTATTTTGTGCACAGTGAAAGGTATCTTTTCTGGACAGGGAAAACGGCGTCATTGTGATATAGAAAAATTTACCTTTATGCCTCGAAAGCAAGCAAAGTTATTCGTCAAAAAACTTGTTTTGGATATCTTCATTGTAATTAATTTAACTGCAAATCTACCGAGGAAAATACCATTCTTTCATTTAACATGAAAACCACAATAAATTTGATTGATTGATTGATTGATTGATGCCTAACGCCGTGCTCAAGGGTATTTCACTTATATAACGACGGTGTATTCCAACATTAGACAGTGACTCAAACACAACCAAAAATGTGAAGTCACTTAAGTGTTATCACTGTTGGTAAGATAGTGTTTCTCCAGTGCCAATTAAGTATGACAGCATGAATATAATCTGGAAAGACACTGCCCTTAGTCAGAGGGCACCAGTATAAATAAAAAGATTGAATATGGGATACACATATCGGCGTGTTATGAGTATTCGGAGTTTTTAAAAATTCATTATGGTTTTATTCAAAACACACCATACAATAAAGATTATTTTGCATAATATAACAGTTTGTTTTCGTTTAGAGCCCATCCCTCGATATTCATTAAAAAAAAATGTCGTTATTTTCCACGCAGATATGAGGCGTTTGTCGCTTAGAATTCATGCAATACTTATTCATAACATTGTATTATAACATTGCATTCCGCTCCAGCTGTAGAAGAATTAACCCGAATGAGTATGTAATAATAATAATAATTATAATAATAATAAGAGAACGGAATGACATGATACGAAGTTTTGGCGATATTTCTATGCAAATTTCACCAAGTCTTTGTTATCTGGTAAAGTCTGGTTCTTTCTGGTTAATAATAAATAGTTTATGTATTTTTGAGACAAGGGAGCTCAGATACTATATACATCAGAAATTATGATAATACTTAATAGAGATTAATTATATATTAAAAGCAGTTTTGTTTCATTAAAAATCCTAAAGAAAATTGTAACCTGACAGTATCGTTTACAAATCAACTTCACAGAGTCTGTTGCAATTCAATACATGCAGTATAAATTATAGAGGTGATACAGAGCTGTCCGTCTTAATAGATAAAATGTTAATAAATACATAGAATATACGTATAAAGCAGAGCGATAAAAAACCGTTTGTTCTGTCCTCGTGTTACTACGTTTAAAAGTTGTCCTTGTTACTCGAGCCCCCAAACAATGAAATGTGTAAAGATGTGAAAATGTGAGTGGACATTCAGTCTAATTGCAGAACTACATTCCGTCTTATTGGCCCACGTGTTTCTGGGCCGCTATTGGATCATGGCCAGACTTGACCGCTGTTTGTACCCAATAACACGTTAACGACCATTGTATTGCTGTCACATTGAGATGGTGTGTCTGAAAGGAGAGGGCATATAGTACTGACCACGTTGACCGGGAGGCTATACTCTCTCACCTCCTCCACAGCCATCTCGCCGGATATTGCAGACAGAACCAGCCGGGAAACACTTTATGCCAAACTTTCACTTTTAACCAAGACCTGTCACAACCGTTGACAGCCAGAACTTTAGATTACACAGACTTTACTAATCAATTGTCATTATCTCAGTCAACTTGGTCAAGGCATGGACCAAGCTTGGATTTGGGTCATAGAGTTCGAAGAACCGTGACAATGCGACGGGACATCTAATAATTTCCTGTTTGGTTTATTATAATCTTGTTTATATCACGATGGGTTTACTTCAAATATCCATATTCGTGTCACTTAGTATATATAGTTTTATTGATCGTAAGCATACAGCTTATTGGCACATTGGGACATGCATTTGGTACATTTGTTGTTTTTTTAGGTATATAGCTAAATTTCACATCTCCCGTATATTCTTACATGATAACAGTTGAAGTAATTTGAATTCAGAAGTTTTTTTTTTGGTAATAATACGTTTTAACATATTTTACTCTTAAGTCAATGAAGGATGGACATATTAGGATATAATGAAATTCATCCTCTACACTCTGTGAACTGCAACATTTTTAGCGTGCTATGTTGTCCTATCTTCCCAGCTGTATTGTACGACCGTGAGCAGATATTCGTAAAACTGTGATGGTTATTTTATATTTGCTCAAAACATGTTTCACTAAAAATTGCACTGACAGTGAATCTATTATATATATGTTTCTCAGACTTTGAGTAAATTGGTCTTATTCAGTTTCCATGTACAATTTAATGAAGTAGGTAACATTTGAAACTGACTGTGTCAACCAGTGCTATAAGTGTTATTTAATTTATCCATTACCTGAGATGGCTATTCACACAGCAGGTAATGCGGTGAGCAGTTAGACAAGACAAATACATTCCATTATACAAATGAGGTAAGATACAGTTATCTGTATACTTCGTAGCTCAGTCCAGTATTTTATAATACGGTATTTTCTCTGTAACAGCATGGGATAACGTCCCAGTTCAAAGTTCACCTTAGCTTGTCAGCAGACGTAGGAACACCAATAATAACCATTTATGATGTACATATTCACGGGTTCATGCTTCAGGTTTCACTTGTATATGTACATCGTCAGACTAGGAATAAAGGTGCCAAAAAGTCATACTTGTACACAGTTTATGTCAGACTTACTGTTAAATATCCGATCTCCAAATATCAATTGTCACTCATTTAATGTTCTATGTCGTAATAAAACGATTTAGTATATAACAATGCCAAACACGAGTGTGGATATTAAGTTGCCTATTATTTCACAATTTCAAATATAATTTAGGTTTATATTTTTAATTAGTTTAATTCATTTTCGTCTGGTCCTTTTATTTTGTGTATAAACCTAATCTCCTGTGTAAACTATATTAACAGACAGGATATTAATATTTAATATGACTTCATCGTCACCATCTGTCGATCCCTTTCCGTTCCTTTGGATTATGGTGGGAATTATCACATATCATTTGTCTGAGTTGGATAAGTTAAATTATAATATGGTTTTAATATAAGTTTTTTATATTTTTTATTTTATATTTCATTGAATAAAAAATGTATCTTTTAAATACTTTTCTGAGACAAGATATATATATTATGATATGGGAGGAAACGTTTAATGCCTGCATGATGTTGCCCTGTTTTCGTAGGCTGGGATAGATTGTGTCCTAGCAGATTTTCCAATCCCAATCAATATTATATACACCAGTGGCAACTTTGCATGGCAACATTACACGTGAATATTTTCCTGGTTACTCGGAAGATATAAGTATCCGCCACAGTGTAGTTTTCTTTTTACTATGAATCTTGGGTCTGGAGAATTTTCACACCACCAGCGAAGGGTAAGATATTGTGACAAACAAACGTTTTTGTGATT
Source organism: Katharina tunicata (assembly GCA_032466195.1). Taxonomy (NCBI): domain Eukaryota; kingdom Metazoa; phylum Mollusca; class Polyplacophora; order Chitonida; family Mopaliidae; genus Katharina; species Katharina tunicata. The sequence goes on along the minus strand of JAVFBZ010132459.1, from coordinate 32,575 downwards.
ATGTCACAGTATGAACATGCGGGATTGTTTCAATATCGATTTTATGCAAATTTCCAATGTTAATTAAGGTTAAACAATTTTATGGAAGCAGCCCACGAGGTTGCCCCAGTCTGTTGTAGAGCCTTGCACTAAAGTAGTGAAAATGCGTTTTGTGGCATGTTCTTGCTGGGTGTCCATCAACACTGAATATTCTTCGTTCCCCGAAAGTACGTTTGGTATGACAAACTCGCGCACAGAACCTCACAAATTGTACTGCCGCCGTCAATATTACAGTCTATTCCAGGCTATATTTGTGTTTCTCGTCAGACAGAAGCACAGGCAAATATCAATAGGCAAGTGTATATTTCGAGACACAACGACTCGGCAATTATTCCAAACAATACTCATCAAATTGTATTTTTACTATGAACCTGACGGTGCTATGCGGGAACCGGTAATTGCAACACATTCTGTGATATTTGTGTTATAAGAAGGACTTATTTTGGGTTTAACCAGACCTGGGTTGTTTAAATAGCATGTCGCGGTTCAGTGTAAAGAGGTACGATATTCCACAGTTAGAGAGTAAAACCAGGGACTAAGAACAGGTTAAGAGATGAGTGTTAGAATCTCCCCTGCCATCGTGTGAGGTGGAAGGCGGACAGTAATCAGCCTGAAGTTACTGTCAACTCCATACATTCCGTTATAAGGTGTAGAGAGCTATAACTTATACCCCTCCACACATCAACAGTAATCCGATATGTAATATTTGTGAAACGAACTTTTCTTTTGTACACGCCGTGAAGGGGAAGCTGGCAATAGATAAACCAGCAGCGAAGGAAGGTGTTTTTTTTATTGCTCTCTGCATCTTAACAAATACCATTCCAACTAAACCAATTTTATATAATTTACGATTGCTAAAAATAAGATCATTTCAGTAGGATTAAAGTCCACCAATGACCACATAAACTCGACACAAGTCCAGACATTATCTTCCATTGATGTGAGGAGTTAAATGGAACTTATCAACCTTACCATGCAACGAATTTGTTGTTGTTTGTATTTTAAAATATGCAAAGAACACAAAAGCAAGAAGCTCACCCTTCATACTATTTTTATTATGAGAAAAAGAAAAAAGAACATCTCTCACATCTTGTACTTTATTATTTTTTATTTAATTTAAACTAAATAGGTTAAATAGGCCATGCAGTTATATTTTTGCCTTCAAGCCACTTGGCTGAAACTTCGCCGAAATCTCCACTAGAAAAGGCTGCTATCATAGTTCAGTTGGGTTTACCTCTTGCTGATTGTTTATGTGGCTAATTCTAGCATACCGTGTGTGTTTGTCTTCTGGGGAGAACTGTCGCATACTTGCTTCGGTGTTTGCTGTACTGGTGTCCAAGGCGGCTTTAACTGTATCGGTTACATAGAGAGGGAAAACAATGGAACCATATTGTTTAAATCCCTGGGGGTAAGATTTTGTTGCAAGTCGAGTTTCGAAGAGCCTGAGGGTCTGTTTCTACCAATGTTGATATTTTTGCGGGACTGTATCTACAAATTGGAAACAATGCGGTGTGTGCCGGCCTATGTTGTGAAAGATTCGGCTAACATTTCATGGATTCTAGAGAAAACACAGCGGGAGTTATCATCAGTACACGCCACTAGGTCATTTCACAACTTAAAGTGCCAATAAATAGAGACACGTGTTGCAGATTTGTGTGATCCCATCCAATTGTGTTCATAGCCGCTGACCTTTTATATTCTTTAACTGAAATAATTGAATTACAAAAGAAAACAAACTTACTCAAGTCCCCCTTATAACTTTAACGATTAATTTTATTTAAATTTTCTGTAATGTGTCCTAACACAATATACGCTTTATCTAAGGGTGTAACAAATGTATAATTAAAAAAAAAATCAGTATGTGTGTTAATATCAAATTAATAAATTGAGGTTAAATAGTTTGTATTTATAATAAAACAGCTATTTAACGAAGGGATGGTTCAAGTTAAAACTACTTGTTATCGGATTTGCCACAAACTATCTTTAATTGATTCAGTAAGTTATAAAGGGTTTACGATATTTAATAACATACTATAAGTCTAAGAATTCTTGCCACTGTAAACTCGTCTCTGTGCCCTATAAACCAACCATTTGTGTTAGCAGTTATACCATTTTCTCAAACTACCCCTCCCATTGTGCATTATCACACGAACAAGTTCCACTAAAAAGCCCTTTGAGGAAACTTTCTAACGCGATGGACAAATATTTACATGTTCTCAGTGTTTCCCCCCGAGGGATGAGGCTGGGTTATCATAGAGGGGCATCAAAGCGAGATCAGGCGGCTGTCGTGGACTCTGAGGGGCGTTGTCTATACTCCTGAAGGGGTTCATTCAGTTCAGCCAGCATTGTTACTTTTAGGTATAAATGTATTGGAATCATAACAAACTCTCTGGTATCAATTGATGTGCATTTCTGCCCAAAGACTAAGGGGATATTGTCGGTCATTTTCTCGGCCTCTTTAATGGATGGATATAGATACATTTATGATTATAACTATTTCCGCTTTCTGTGTTTTTATCACTTTCAAAAAACTTAACATATCTGATTTTGATACAAACAATACAGTTGTACTTGGTGTATTTACAAATTCGCACCAGGTTATACCAGTACTAAACCGTTTATTGTCATTATATATATAGCAGGATGGATGTTTAGATCCCAGTGTGGAGTGGTTTTATACAATTTGCTATAAACAAAACGACCAAAAACACTTTGTACTTGATGAATAACTTATATTATAGCTTTAGAAAAGAACTTATTTCATTTTCCGCATAGTGGCAAATACAAGGTTTGAAAGTGAAACAGCTCCTTACCTCAACAATAGTATTTAAAGAGGTGTTTCACTGTTTAGCCTTACACTAGCCATTATACTGAAGATGGAATGAGGTCTTTCTGGAAACATAAATATAATTTAATGTACAAAGTGTTTTTGTCGTGTTGTTCACCGTATGATGTATGTTTAATTCTGGCTAGGCGACGGTTTCCATGGTTCTCAGACAGGACATGGCGTATACTTACAGAACTGGCTTATGTATCTTGTTGTTTGATGTTTTTGAATGCTTGCAGAAAGCGAAAGACTGGATAATACATAGAGCAAATGTAGAGGAAGTTTTGTCTGGAATGGCGTTAGTTTCATTTTAGGACTTACATGTTGTTGAGAATTAGCCCACTAAACGTCACTAGAAATTCTAATATGTACAAAACAATTGGCGAAATTTGTATGTTTCTTTTCAGCAAAATATTATTTTAAAGTATTGCTAAAATATTTATGGATGACTTAATTTTTATACAATGATTATTTGAAGGGTCTTAAATAGATAAAATGATACTGAAAATTCCATTCAAGTTCGATACAAGCTTATAATCTCCATGGAGTTAATACATTCGGCAAATGGTTGGCAGTTAAATTTACAAGACAAAAGGTGAATATCCTTGAAAGTGATAACCAAGCCACGAATCATAAGGTCAGTTTTCTTAGTTAAACCGATCTCTTGGCTTTTGGAAAGAAGCATTTAAAATACCATTAAGCTCTGACAATTAATTCAAAATGAGCAATGAGACGAAAATGCAACATAACACATTGCAGATAACTGTAATTTTGGTTAGGATTATTTTATCGTATTGGTGATCAGTCCATCGTTATAGACATTCCAGACGTACTTGATAATAGGAGTATTTAGGTGGTTTACAGGTTGAATCTATTCGTGTATTTAGGGCTTAACACTGAGTGAAAAGTATGTGTAAATCTAGTAGCAGAGCTGACTTAATGTTCATGGCAGTGGTATCACCTATCTGTGTCCGTCACCACTTTGTATATCAGGCCTACTCTATCCTAAACAATCACTCCTCAATTAACGCTGAATGGCTTCCGATAGGAAACGTCCTGTCAAACAAAGACCATAGGCCAAAGCTTACTTCAAACGATTTCAATTCGGCACCTATGAGAGAAAACCATCGCAAAATGTGTAAATGTGTTTTAGAATATGTGTTGTCTATCTGTATATGTAGCCTTTGTGGGAATCTCCAGGGTCACGCTAAATTTATTTTTTTTTTATGTAATCTTTTGGTGTAACATTGTTAATTGTCTTTGAAATATGTGTTTCCATTTGTATAAAACCTATACAGTTTAACTTTTACAAGCATTGAGACTCCCACCTCATGGTAATATTAAGATAATGCAAGTAACACCGAGATCGTGATAGAAAACGCCAATGACTAAATACCAGCCAGCCAACAGATATCGTATGCATGTTAATGGAGTTACAATGAATCGGGCTGAATGTAATAAAAGGTACAGAGTGAAAGGGCGGACCTGGTATATAGAAGGAAAAAAACACATTCAAGAACAACGAACCATTCTTATAAAAATTAAATAATCTGGTGTTACAATATAAAGCATAACGAGACAAAATGAAATAACTATTTCATGTGTGAAAAGGAGATAAGAAAACTTTTATATACTAAACAAAAAAGTGGTTCAGTGCAATACAAAAATTAAATTATGAATTATCTTAAGTTGTATTTTATATTTACTTATTCATTTAGAGTACTTAAATATTCCATGTTAAATAAATTTGTTAAATATTTTCAGATATTTCTTGCAATTGTTTTGTACTTTTTTCATTTTTCTTAATTTTATTTTCAGTGCCGACAGCTTTTTTTATTCTCAAAAGTGCATGCAAGGTATTTAAACTCCCAAATCGTTGATTTTTCGAACATGTCATTGACTTGTTCATACTATCTTTATTGTAATATCAGTGATTGGCTGCA